>SSNP01000013.1:4785000-4824076 GCA_006937955.1 Pachypanchax playfairii | reverse complement strand
CATTTTCAATATTATGTTTCAGAATGTTGATTTAAAACTTCAAAATGTGTCATAATTTTACTGTTTTAGTGGAAAAACTTCATAAGGTACAAAAATGGACCTGGACTACAGGGTACACCCCCAGCGACAAGAAGGGTACAAATTCTTGTTTTTCCACTAAAACAGTACAATTATGCCACATTTTGAAGTTTTAAACCAACATTCTGAAACATAATATTGAAAATGATGAATGAAACTTAATAAAAGGGAGATTAACCAGCCTTGACCAGGGTTGCAGGTGCAGTTGAAATGGTACAAATTTGTACTTTATATCAATTTTAACTCTCAGAGGGACATTTTTGACCTTTTAAAGACCAATATTGTACTTTTGCGGGAACAATTTACCTATAGGTACAAAAATGTACTTGTCTCGTACCTCTATTTCTGAGAGTGCACAATACGAGGAATTTGACTTGGAAGAGATGCATAGACACTTCTCTCTCCGAGGCAGACATCTTTTCCGAACATCAGAAATGAGTCTCTTTTTATAAAAAAATTATACATAATGAAAAAAATAATGAACCTGTTCTTTTATTTTGTTTGTAGTCTTTTGGATGTGTGGTTGCCATTCTGTGCTTTAAGTGCAATCTTCTAGCTTGCATGTCCAGCTTTAGCAAAGAGACATTAGCACTTCTCTCTGCGCTGCCAATCAAACAACGTCTCTGTGCTGGTGCTTTTTGCTTGTATTTAAAATGTGTATTTACGGGAAAACCCGCCCATGTTCATGTAAATTACTGCAAAGGGAAAAAGTACCAGTTTTTCAAAGATCAGCACTGTTTACAGCATGTTTTTAGTGTGAAGTGTTTAAGATCTCCTATAAGCTGGGGTGTTTACATTCAAAGAAAAGAAACTTAGGAAAATTAGTAATCGGTTAAACTGTTGCCTTCACAAAAGCAGGGTAAGCGTGTCGGGAACATTTTATTTTTTGTTACAGTAAAAAGATTCAAACGTTGTTNGCCTTATAAAAAAAAACGAAAAAAACAAAACAAACTTTGTTGCTGTTTTAGAGTCAGAATACAAACTTTATGATTGTAGAACGTAACAGCAGACAGCGGTAGTTATCAACCCGTTATCACTGCAAACAAAGAACATGAAGTACCTGCTATGTTTCTGACTTGTCAGTCTGTAGATTGTGCAGCTGCGATCTGATGCAAAAATCCCTCTCACCTACTGAATAACGTCTTATGGGTGCAAATTATATGCAAAAAAATTGAGCAGAAAACAATCTCAGTGCATTCTTGATGAATCTGGGCCTCTTTGGGCTCATTATTACAAGGTTTGCATCTTTAAAGGGACATTTATCTTTACCATTTTTACTGGTTCCTGCTTTTGGCTCTCTAGCAATTTAAAAGCAACACTTGGATTTTATTTTGAAAATCTTGTGTCAAAGCTGTAAATTTATCGCCTTATTTAGTTGTTAAATTGTTTTCATCTCTTTTAATTACGACTTAAAAACGTCTATTTATTGAACTGAATATTGTTTAAAGTGATTTCCTGCTGTGATTTTTTAAAATTGTATTTGCATTCAATTAAATATTCGAACTTGAACTACCTAATAGGGAACTAATACCTCAGAGGGGTTGAACTAGTGCACTCTTCATCATAAATGATGCTCATTAAAGGTATCACATGCACTAATAAATACTATTAAGTGCAAAGCCACCTCGCTTATGTACACATCTCCTTTTCTTCCTGCTAAAGTTAATTACAATCTAATTTGCTCTATTTAAATTGTGTCAATCTTCATGTTGCTGCCGTGTGAATGTTTTGAATAAATGTGTGGGGTTGGATGAATAAACCATTTGCTTGTTTGCTGCTCAGGTTCTCAGTCTTTATGTTTTCAGATTAAGCCCTAGCTTTTGTCACTCGGGTGTTTGTCTTCTTGGCTGCCGCATCAGCTCATCTGGAGTCGTGTTCTTTCCTAAAATCCTCTGCTTTGATGCATCCATCTGGCTAGAGCCCTCAGCAGCGGGTCCATATTTTTAGTCTTGTACACAGAGATGTAAAGTGGGGCAAAAAACATTATTTTTGGAGAACAGAAGCTAAAAGTAACGTAGTACTGTAGTTACACGTGTCACTCGAAGGGATCGTTTCCAGGGTGTCCTCAATCAAATAGATGAAGCCCCAGCGTCCAAGCTGTTTATTAAAGTTTCAATAATATATTTATTTTGGTAAAATGTTCCAAATGTTCCATTACATTAAGTTTAACAAAATTAGGCCATAGTACTTATGTTGAGGTTTTAATGATTTTTTTTTCTTCTTCACAATTATTCCATCCGCCTTTAGAAATGTCCTCAAAGTTACTGAGATGGGTGGAGCCTATTTTAAGAGTCTGAGTGCGAATGAGGTGGAGTACAACTAAGACCAGTCCTACAGATTAAGAGTCACATGAGACAATCATGCATGTTAATTATTTAACTATTTTTTCATTTCAATTGAACATTTTATTTTATTTTTAGCTTTTTATTTTACTTTCCAGTTTGAGGCTGAAACTTTTATGCCATCCATCCATCTGTTTTCTGTACCTGCTTGTTCCTGTTCATGGTCACAGGACATGGTTCCTCCACAAGTCACCATTTCACCACAGCAGAAAAAAATCCCAAAACAAAAACTATAGCATTTTTTTAATATTTAAAAACTTTATTAAGTAGTTTTCAGAACCATCAGACATATTACATAAAAACTAACAAAAGTAGATTAAAGATCAATGCTTTACCTGCAGAAATATTTGAAACTTTCATGAATGTAACAGGGAAACATTTTGTTTTACTTTTGGGTTGTGCATTTCTGAAAATCCCCAACTGCATTTGCAGAAATGTTGCTCCAAATTTGTTGGCAACCTCCACCGTGCCTCACTGTTTCCTGCAGACATTCATTAATGCATCATTCTCTAGCTCTTCCATTAACAAACAGCCTTCTGCTACATACAAATAATCCAAATATTGACTCATACATCCAAAGCACCTACTGCCATTTTCTACACTCCCATTTTTTTAGTGTTTATGCAGTTGACTTAGTATCAATGTCATTTTTTTTTTTTTTAGATTCAACAGACCACTTTTACCTGGATTTTCTCAACATAGTAGGTATTTATTTCTGGGTTCAGCAGGTTTCTACTGGAGGTTTTGCTGGACATCTTTATTATTTTGAAGGAAAACAAACAGGAAGTGTCAAGTTTCCTCAGTTAACCACCATGTCTGGATCCAACACTGGCTGTTTCTCTGCACTTCTTTAAAAACAGCCTGAATATGACATCCTGAAACCCTGGAAGAGACCTGGCTGATGTAGTTTAACTAACTTGTTGCTTTACTCAGTGTTATCATGATCTTTGATCTGTGACATGAAAATGTCTTCCACAGTTTTAAACCTCCGGCAGCTGTTTCTGTTCCAGTTGATGACTGCGCTTCAACCTACATATAAAGATGAAGATCATTAGCACCAGTTTGGTTTAATTGGTCAATTTTACTTTTGATTTTTTTCATCTGTTTTCTCAATTTGCATTTAGTAAACTGATAAAAAAAACCACATTAGTGGATTCCAGTGTGTTTTCCTTCACAGTGGAAATAATGTCAACAGTCCATGTTGATGCTGCCTTTCAGTCAGCGTCTACCTACTGCAGGAATATGAAATGCTGCTGAACTGGAAGAATGAGTGCAGAAACGTGCCAACATCCTATTTGTTCCAAGATGCAGGTTTCCTGGCAGGTTCGACAAAAGTCACTGTTCAACCATTTCACTAATCCCCGTCAGCTGTGACTCATCTTAAAGAACAGTGGCTGGTAAATCTTACAAACAATGGACAAGCTACATATTTTCTCATAAAGAGAGAAAACATGAAAAACTGAGAAGAGTCTTCCCCACGACCATGAACAGGAATCCTGGAATAACTGAGGAAAAGAAATGGGCTAATACAAGACCGTTTATTCAAAATACCTTTAAATATGCGGGTCTTTTTTTTTATCTTACATAATTTAAAAGTTGAAGTGCATCAAACTGGTTTTGCAAAGTTCTGAAGAGGAAAAATGAAGCTAGAAGAGGAAGTCAAAGCAACGCCTGCAGGCAACAGAGCTGCAGTTTAAATGTTCTGTCAGTAGTATGTTTTATTAATTTCTTTTTATGGCTGTGTCAAGTGAAAGCGTATTCAAAATGTGGTGTGTATTGTGAATTTTGAATTCATTTTATTTAAAAAATAAATACATTTTCTTTTCACCTCACACTGATTTACATGTCGCAATAATGAGCTTTCGTTTAAAAAAAAAAAAAGAAAGTCCACAGTGACGTCTGACAAATCAGTCTGAGCCTTTTCCCTTAAAACTGTTGGATACAATATAGAGATCTTGGAAAGTTTTATGTCTTGTAATATTTAAAAGACTGTTAAAATGTGGAGCTACTTTTTTTTTTAATTTGTTAAGACAGAAGAAAAAGAACAGGACAATACTCTTATTTCTGGCCTCAAATATGTTTTTTCTTTAATGTTAAAAAAAATGAGATACTCATCTGAGGGTGGCCCAGAAAGCAGATAGTCATCACATTGTCTACATGACTGTTTAATCCCGCCTCCATCGCAACTCAACTGTGGAATGTAGCAGAACTGGATTATGCATGAGGAAGAATGGCCTCAGAAATTCACCAACTCCTGTTTTATGACTCAGGTTTATCTGTATAACATTCATTTCACCGATCTCTGCCCGTTGGGGAATGTTTTAAAGAACAGTGAGCGGTGAAACCTCGGGAGCAATGGACAGATGCTGCAAAATGACTCCTGAGGAAGAGGAGAGACAGAGGATACATCGAGAAATAGAGAGACAACTTCGACGTGACAAACAAAATCTCAAACGGGAGCTGAAGCTTCTTCTTTTAGGTGGGAACTCTTTAACACACATTCTACCTCTTATAATAGTTGTTTTAGGAGGAACTGAAAAGGTGAAACAATCTAATACAACTCAGGATGTTTTAGAGGTACTTCTATTCATTCTAAGTTAGTAATGTTTATATTTGTGTAAGAATGACAACATTCTTGTTAAGAACAAGAATGTCAGAACTTAGTGAGTGTAAAACTACCAAAAAGGTACATTTGAAGTAGGTTTTTCTATCTGGTACCAGACTGGTTGCATTATCAAGAATTATTTAAGAAGTATTGAAACTGACCCTAGATCTGTCAAAAACTGTCTGTTATCCAAACATTTTATAGCTCTTATTTACAGACAAACAACATCTAATTTTGATGTTTTTAAATTTGTAAACAAATTGCATGTGTATATGCTATACTATACTATACTATACTATACTATACTATACTATACTATACTATACTATACTATACTATACTATACTATACTATACTATACCATAGCATAGCATAGCATAGCATAGCATAGTATAGTACAGTATATACCATTATATACCAATATATACCGGTATATACTATACTATACTATACTATACTATACTATACTATACTATACTATACTATACTATACTATAACATAGCATAGCATAGCATAGTATAGTACAGTATATACCATTATATACCAGTATATACCGGTATATACTATACTATACTATACTATACTATACTATACTATACTATACTATACTATACTATACTATAACATAGCATAGTATAGTATATACCATTATATACCAGTATATACCGGTATATACTATACTATGCTATGCTATACTATGCTATAACATAGCATAGCACAGTATAGTATAGTATAGTATAGTATAGTATAGTATAGTATAGTATAGTATAGTACAGTATAGTATAGTACAGTATAGTATAGTATAGTATATACTTGTATATATACTAGTATATAAAGTATCTGATTTAATGGAACCAGACCAGGGCTTTGGTACTTACTTTTGGCAGTGCTGTTTCTTTAAGACAGATACAGACAGATACAGAATACCTCTTGCATTCTTCACATACCTGAAGGTTTGATGACTCAGTCGGAGCTTTTTCCTGACTGTAATGAAACTACAAGTGGATTGGTATGNGTGTACTGTAGTGAACATGTTTTTTGTCATTTGAAAGGTGAGCGTTGTTCATACCTTTATGGTTCCAAGAACGTTTTAACAATGATGGTAATTACTTTTTTTTCAAGCAGGTTGCTTGTGAAAGTTAGTGTTTGGAAACAATACATTCCATTTACAGGATTGACTGCACGGCTTACAACTCATTCCAACATAGCTACTTGTTACTACTTGTTCAAAACTTGTTTTCTGGTGCCTTGTTTTTTAAACCTGTGGTCACACCTGCTGTACTGTCTTGGTATGTGGCATGAAGTTCATTATAATGCTCCAAAGAATTTGAAATAAATTGTTTTTGAGGCCCCTTCACACAGGGTCATGCACGACCTTGTTACCCTTATCACCCACATGACTTATTTGAATGTGGCTGGACTGGAACCATTTAGGAAAACACCCTTCCTTGTGAAAGCAGTCATGATGCTCTAAATATTTGTTAAATAGGGGTTTCCCTGATATGTTCCATGTTCTATTGCTTCGGAACAAATGAAATCAGAAAGACCTACTGTAAAGTGGAATCCCCACAAATCATTATAGTCCAATTAATAAAAAATTGCAAAAAAAAAAATGTAAATAAATGATCAAGTTTATTGTACGTTTAGATTTTACTGACTTACAAAAATAAATTATTATGAATTTGATTTACAACTATTGGCTTTTTGGATGATTTAACAACATGAAAGGAGAAAATGATTTCTGTCCCCACCGGGTAGGTGTAAGTAGGGTGTTGTCCATTATATACAACACCATTATAATAGTTTTCTGATTTTGTGAAAGCCTTTGTTGGCTGAAACAGCAATATGATACGTTCTTTTTTTGAACATTTGGAGCATGGGTGTGCTACACTTTCCTAGAATTTTAAAAAAAATATCTGATTTATAATGGGCTGCGCAGTGGACATACTGTTGCCTAGCAGCAGGAAGATCCTGGGTTCAAAACCAAGCCAGGACCTGTACTATAAACACTAATGTACAAGTGGCTCAGTTTCAAAATGTTATATAAAGTATATATATAGTCATTTTTAAAGCCAAAGTCCAGTTCAGTTTCTGCATATTGACACTTATAATTGCTACAGTACCTAACCCAAATGTATTTCATTAATCTTTACTTGGCTTTTCATTTCATATTGTATCTTATTTTCATAGGGACAGGAGAAAGTGGGAAGAGCACATTTATCAAACAGATGAGGATCATTCATGGAAAAGGCTACAGTGATGCTGACAGGAAAACTTTCACCAAGTTGGTGTTTCAGAATATCATCACAGCCATCCAGGCGCTGATCGAGGCCATGGCGACGCTAAAGATCAACTATGTTGATGACCAGAACATTGTGAGAAGCTAGTGCTCTCTTTTTTTAAATTTAATTTACACCTGCAACTTTGTTTATTTTCTAAGTATTTAAGATGAAAATGTTGACAAAAGAAAACATTTAATCAAATAATACTGGAGTCTGTTTGACTTTAGAGTTAGCAAAATATTCCATAAGGCACTAGTTGGCATTTTTGAAACTACAAAGGAATTACTGGATGTACATTTACAACAAATTAACCCGATTCAAGATGGCCACCACACTTCAGCTAGTGGGTATCAGCAAACACAAAAATAAATGTAACTCAGTCAGTTTTACAGATATTGATCTAAAATGTTACAAGTATTTAGCATGTCTTTAACATTTCCTGGGCTATTTATCTTTATTTCCCTTTAGGGAGATACTAAATAGTCTGCAACATATAAAACTGCCTTCTACAGTACAATTCAATGTTACACTTTTTTAAATCAAAAGAATAAAGCAAATCCTTAATTAACAGTGTGATTTTTACATAAAATAAGCATACCTTGCCTGAGTACAGATCGTTAAGTCTGATTGAAAACAATCTTTATTTTAATACTATTCCAACTTTTCTACTATTGATTGCTGAAATATAACATCACATTTCAAAGGTATTTTTGGTTGATGGTCTTGTCTGTTTTTTGTAGAATACTGCAGAGAGACTCAGTATGGTGGATCTAGTTGATGTGACCACTCTGGAGCAATGGCATGTGAACGCCATTAAACAAGTGTGGAGTGACCACGGCGTGCAGAACTGCTACGACCGCAGGCGAGAGTTCCAGTTATCAGACTCGGCCAAATAGTAAGCTTTGAATCTGATCCTTTTTTTCAGACTGGTGGGAAGTACCTATTGTTATATTGAAAAAAGTTGATGTGTGCAGCTGAAATGTAGAAATATGGCTGCAGTGAGTGCCAGTTTGAGTCATGATGATAAACGGTATGCGTTAATCTTTTAGTTACTTGAATGACTTGGACAGAATCTCGGCTCCAGGGTACATCCCCTCTCTGGAGGACATCCTGAGGGTCAGGGTCGCCACCACAGGAATCATCGAGTACATGTTCGACATGTCAAAGGTCATCTTCAGGTACGATGCTGCTCTTTGTTACTGAATTTCACAACTGAAACAGTCTGCATCACTAATCTTTTCCCTAAAACTTTCACCTCAAAATAATAATAATGAAAGTAAAAATATGTAAGTATTTTTTTATGTCTTTAGGATGGTGGATGTGGGCGGTCAGCGGTCCGAGAGGAAGAAATGGATCCACTGTTTTGAAAATGTTACCTCCATCATTTTTTTGGCAGCCCTCAATGAATATGACCAAGTCCTGTATGAAACCAAGACTGATGTATGTCCTACCTCGTTGTAATCATTATGTTTTGTGTTTTCTAGCTTCACTAACAATTAGATCAAGGTTATGAACAATTAACAGTTCTTTTCATGACCTCAGTTTGAAGAAATAAAGTTTGACTTAAGACTTGCTTAAAACGGCCCCCATTGTGTCTTACCATTAGCTTGTCTGTCCAGCTAAAACCAATCTTTATTTCTCCAAATGGGGTTTGTTCACTTCAACAAGTAAGATATATATTTTTTTAGGATTTCTGCAAATTTTAAAGGCACCAATGATACAATTTCAGATGTTTAAAACAGACATTTGTATTTGTTTATGAGTGTAAAGAAAAACTCTGTCCACCCTCTTATGAAAGAACATTCTTAGCTTGGCTAAAAAATTCTCTCCAAACAATAGTAGCTCAGTTTTTTTTTCTTTTATAGGGTTAACAGTTTATTTTTAGTCAGTAAACTTAACAGCATGTAACCGAAGGGGACAAAATCAGTCAGTCATTATCTAAACCTACTTATTCCTGTTCAGCATCACAGAGCTGGTTTCTATCTCCAGTGATCATAGGGTGAGAGGCGGGGTCACACCTGGACAGGTCGCCAGTTCATCAGAGAGCCACATGTAGACAGAAACCACTCACACACTCACAGGGATAATTTAGAATTACCAATAAATCTCACTAATATTTCTGGTCTATGGGAAGAAGCCGAAGTCCCCGGAGAAACCCACACATGCTCATGGAGAACATGAAAACTCCATGTAGAAATGTCCCAGTCCGGTTTAAAATCCAGGACCTGCTAGCTACAAGGCAACAGTACTACCCACTGCACCACATGGAGACAGCAAAATCTTAGTTTGTAAAAAATAAATAACAAACAAACAAATGGCTCAAATGCAGCAGAAAATATCCTGAGTCATGTGGATGGGGTTTTACTTCCTGCTAATACTTCTCACATCTTCTGTTTTAGAACCGACTGCTTGAAAGCCTTGCCTTGTTCAAGACAATCATCTCATCCAACTGGTTTGAAGAAGCCTCCACTATCCTCTTTTTGAATAAAAAAGACCTGCTAGAAGAGAAAATCCAACATTCACATTTGGCCACCTATTTTGCAGATTACACAGGTAAAATGTTTCTCTCATTAGCCATTAAAGTGAAAAAAAAATCACTAAATTCAGAATTTATTGTTTGTTTAAGACACTTTTCTATGTAAAACATTAAAGATTCACTTTCCCAAACTCTTTGATTATATTGATTGGCTGCATCTCTTGCTTAAATCATTGTAAATTCAACATTTTGTGAGGATTTTAGATCATAAAATTATAATAAAAATGCATTTTTTGTGATAACATGAGGGTCTAAAACACCCAATGTTAGTTTCTTAATGAGGCCTTTCCATTAAAACGTTTTTTCTGAGGTTTCTGTTGAATATTTTAGCTCCACAGGTGTTCTTACCTTCATAGTGGGGGTGAAAACAGGTCAATAACTTCTCTTTCAGTTTTAATCTTTCAAACTACGCAGGTGACGATAACACCCGAGTTCTCCCGAGTCCGAACGGCCTGTATCTGTTTCGTCACAACTCCGTTGTTCTTTAGTATTCTTTAGCTCCTACAGTTGAAACCACGCCTAGCATGCTGCTAGCTAAAAGCTGTAGCATAGGACGTAGCAAACTGGAAGACATGACGTATACTGTTTCTATGTGTAGCAGGGCAGGAAACAGTATGCTGTGCTCTCATAGGCTAGTTTGTTAGCCAATCAGAGTCCAGCAAATTTGAATAATGAATATTAATGCAGCCCAAAGCCTGACGAAACCAGCTGAATCTTGACGCAGACAGATTGAAAGGTCTGTTAATCAGTGTTTCCTAACATTTTTTAGATATAAAATGTTTCATATTACAGGTAAATTAAGCAATAACCACAAAGTCATGAAATTTTTATGAAATGGCCTCTTTAAAAGGATAAAAACTTCGCAAAAAAGATCCCCCATTTAAATCTATCATGTTGGTTTTAATCAACAAATAAGACTTTCCAACGTGCCATTTTATTAGACGTCTACATACTTCATGACTTGCTAATTTTCACCATTTTCATCCCGCAGGGCCTAGATGTGATGCAGAAGCCGCAAAAAAATTCATCCAGAAAAAGTATGTAGATCTTCACTTCGGGCGCCATAAACCGCTCTACGTACACTTCACCTGCGCCACGGACACAGAAAATATCCGTGTGGTCTTCAAAGCAGTCAAAGACACCATCTTTCAAGACAACATGGATAAGTTGAACCTGACATGAACACAAAGTTTTAACCAAGAGTCCCACACCCCACTAAAATAATACAAGAACATGTTCCAACTGTTTCACTGGTTATCCCAAAATCAGATCAAATCTACCAGACAAAATACAATACCTTGTTTTGCATCAGTTTCTCATAAATGTTGAATGATTGAATCTTCTGTTGACTTCAGGAAATAATTTGATGAACTTATTTAGGTTACTGATCTGTTGGATTTGAGCTTTTTAGGGTTACACAACTGTTTAAATTAGCAGATGATATCACACAGCTTTAATGAAAAATGCAGGGTGAAAATAAAAAGTATACCGGTGTGAATCTTTAATTTATTTTTTGAATTTTTATTGTAAAATTTATATTTTTATGTGAAGTCTCCCCCCCTTTGGTTTGAAGTAATTACAATTGTTAAAACCCAATATTGTGCGGTGAAATTGAACTTCTTTTGTAAGTTTGTCTTTTTTTGTTAAACACTTTTTTGTCTGCATGAAATAGAGATATTAAAACACTGTGTATTAAGTGTCGTGAAATCTATATTCTGTATGGTTAGGGTTCAGCTCACTCAAATTTGTTTTGACTTAAAGAAACTCTTGATTTACTGGTCTGTCTACGTTTTGACCCTCACCTGTGGTTATGAGATCTGGATCCAAGCTTCCTCTGTAGGTCTAGAGATCAGGTGAGGAGCTCCATCATCCAGCTTGAAGTAGAGCTGCTGCTCCTCTGCATTAAAAGGCTGAGGAGGTTTGGGCATCTGGTTAGGATGCATCCTGATGTTGGTTTTCTGGTACGTCCCACTGGGAGGAGACCCCCTGGAAAGACGCAACATTTGGTCAATGGTCATATTCAGTATTACACGAGTCCGTGCATTCATCTTTTTCCGCTTATCCAATAATAGGTCAGGAGGAAAACTATATATATATATATATGTCTTCTCTGGCCTGGAAACATCTGGACATCCCCCCAAAAAGAGCTGCAGAAGGTTTCTGGGATGAGTGTCTGCGTTTTTCTCCTGACCTATTATTGGATAAGTGAAAAAAGATGGATGCATGAACTCGTGTAATACTGAATATTTTTGCCCAAAGATCAAAGCTTAAGGGATTGGAACCACTGTGGTTGATAAGACATGCTAAGATAATAAGAACATTTCAAGACCAGTGAGAGAACTCATGGAGAAGTTGGTTCCACTAAACACCATTAAAATGAGCTTAAAAAAAACCCTTTTAGGACCTCGGAGGCGGGATTTGTTTGGGAAGACATTTGTAGACTTGCTAGAGTTTTTCCAACCAAATGAAATCTCAGATGAGCTGTCATCACTTGAGTCACTCTCTTTTTAAATCTACTGTATATAAAAAATAGCTGCAACAGTCTCCCAGACATGACAGTTCAGGAGGGTGGCTCGGAGGCCTTCTGAACTTGGAGGCAGGAGCTGCTGCACTGGTGCTAGGAGGCTGTGAGAGATGCTGAAACTCTCCTTTAAGAAGAGTGAGTGGATCCACAATCTAATTTGCTGACTTTTGCTTCACCTGAATGCTTGATGGGTTTATATACCACACTGGGCGGCCATAGCCTTGCTGGGAGGGAGATCGCTTCTCATTTGGAAGACCAGAATTCAATCCCCGGTGCTGGCAGGTTACGTGTCGAAGTATCCTTGGGCAAGAAACTGAACCTGCAACTGCCCCTTGGGCTCCAGGCATAATGGCTGCCCTCTGTTAAATACAGAGTCTGAATTTCCCCAAAGGGATTAATAAAGTATATTATCATTATTATTATTATTAACCTCTGAACAAAAAACATAACAAAAAAGGGGGGCAATGATGATGATTGACAGCTGTACTGTAAAAACACATCTGTGTTTTAATCTCCATCAACAGTAATTGTTAATGGATAAAGTAAAAACTTAGAACAGAAAAACAATCCACAATCGCAACCTCTGGAAGTCTTAACTTTATAGATCTGATGTGGGAGAGATGAGAGGCAGAATCTAGGCAGGTAGAAACTTGGGCCATCCTTCCACTTAGATTAACCACCCCAGATGCCACCACCATGCTAAGACCATCAATTTCAATCAAACATCAAATATAAGAGGCCATCTATACAATGAAACTCAGACGTCTGAGTGTAAGTGAATGCAGCACTTGATGCTCTATGAGCACATTAACTTTTAATCCTACTTTTAGGATGAAAAGCTATGAAAATAAAACAATGATCCAGGTTAGTTAACATTGTGCAGAACATATTATTCAATCCGATGTTGAAAATGGTCATAACTTAATTTTTAAAACTGTTTTTGCAGTGAACATACTGTGCAAATATTGCTGTCCTTAAACAATGAATAAACATTGACAAAGATTTTTATTGTGCCTCTTTTTTATCTGAGCAATGTCTGAAAATGTTGTAGTGGTTAAAACCTTCTAACAAGGGTTAAAAGAACAGTCAGCTGATCACTCAATACATTTCCATTAATCATAGGTAATGATTAATTAACATGTACCATTGACATTGTGTTTTGACAGATACTGATTTCACTTTGGTTCATGGTAGCTACTTAAATTAGGATTAACACTTTATAATTCTGTAAAAACTAGACTTTTTTTAAAGTTATGGACCATTTACTTGGGCCACTCTTTACTAAATCATCCCCCCCAAGAAAGATTTTCTAGACATGCCACTGGTCATCAAAATCAGAATCAAACTGTCAGGGTTGACCAAGCTTGTTTTGCCATTATTAAGTTAATAAATGTGCAATAGAGATTTTTGAAAACTGCTGGAAATCCCACACACACAGTCTGTGCATGACCGTGAAGAAGGACAGATGTTTAACCTGCAAATATTCTGCATCAATTCATCTGATATTTACTACCCTTTAAAAAAAAAGTTACATAAGAGTGACAATTAAAAAATCAGCTGCTCATGAGAGTCATCAAAGCAGTTAGTCATGATATCACTTTCAGTTTTACCTCCATTGCAACAGGACTGTGGAATGCACCTGAACTGGATCCTGCATGCAAAAGAATGGCAGCAGAAAAGATTACCAACAGCTGAGCCGTTCCATGACGCGGGTTTATGGGATAGATCTAGTAAAAAAATGAGAAAACATTATTGTCACTGATCTTCCTCTGGACAAGATTAACTAATTGCTGTTGGATTGCTTGGTTAGAAATGTGCAAAAGCTTCTATCTCTTGTAGTTTAGTTGGAGTTTAGGGTTTCGGCTGAGTTCATTGGCGCACAGATTGAGAGAGGGAAGGTAACAGTTTATAATGAGATTGGAGGAGCAGGCAGAGGCTGGGTCAGAGTCTGAAACCAGGTTAAAAAATAAATAAATAAAAAGTTCCAATGAGGGGCAGACAGAGACGTGGTCTAACGCAGTCCAGGATCAAAACACACAGCAATTCCTAAAAACAGGCAGCTTCAGACACAGAGGCGCGAGTGCAGAAACGTGTTGCAGTTCAATACACTGGCAATCACACAATGACGCACAAGTCAAGTCCAGTTTATTTATAAAGCACAATCAAGGTTGCCAAAGGACCAAGTTTATGGCAGATTTTAATTTTTCTTTTACCTGAAACTAGGCTGAACACAGGTGTGTTTAATAGAGCTGCATTCCACTTCTGCATTCATCCAAACTGGTTTCTCAGAAAGTATGCATACATCATGTACCTGTTCATGTACATCTTGACTTGTATAACCTGGCAGATCATTGTGTAGCCCTGTGTCGAGTCTATGCACATACATCTGTGCTTTAAGAGGCCCTTCCATTAAAAATGTTTTTTCTGAGGTTTCTGTTGAATATTTTAGCTCCACAGGTGTTCTTACCTTCATAGTGGGTGTGAAAACAGTTCAACAACTTCTCTTTCAGTTTTAATTTCAGAAACTACGCAGGTGGCGATAAAACCCGAGTTCTCCCGAGTCCGAACGGCCTGTATGTGTTTCGTCACAACTCCTTTGTTCATTTTTTATTCATCATCTCCCACAGTTGAGACCACGCCTAGCATGCTGCTGGCTAAAAGCTGCAGCATAACGTAGCAAACAGGAAGAGACATCTGTTGTTGCTATGCGCAGCGGGGCAGGAAACAGTATTCCTTGCTCTCATAGGCTAGTTTGTTAGCCAATCAGAGTCCAGCAAATTCTAATAATGAATATGAATGAGCAGCAGATGCAGCCTGACGGAAGGAGCCGCAACCAGCCGAATTTTAATGCAGACAGATTGAAAGGTCTGTTAATCAGTGTTTCCTGACGTTTTTTAGAGATAAAATGTTTCATATTACTGGTTAATACTTAAGAAATAACTACGAAGTCCTGAAATGTGTATGAATACATCTTTAGGAAAAGAGTTTAATTGATCAGAGGATGAACATATTGATCTCGTCTTTATTCTTAAAACTGAGGCAGAGTGAAGATTTTTCTGTAAAACTATGCAGCAACATCTGTCTTGGAACCAGTTTTTAGCTAAAAGTATATTTAAACACTGTAACTGTGTCTTTTAGGATGTTTTATGTTGGTGTTCTAACAGCAAGAAGTGGATCCATCAATGAACATGACCAAGTCCTGAATGAACCTCAGAGTTGTGTATATCTTACCATAATGTGGTTATTATCAAATAAAATGTATTCTCCAGTCTCAAAATTCTTTATTTTTAAGACTGTTTCTTTGTGCCTTCTGTGAACTGGCTGCTTGTTCTCATCCAGTTGGTTTGAGGAGTCCTTCATCCTCATTCTGGATAAAACAGAAGGTGCAGCATGTTATATAGTAAAGCAGCTTCCAGATACTTATTAACAAAAGGCTCTTTTAAAACCACTTCAGTGCAAAGGTCATGACTGTATCATGCAAATCAGCACAAACAACAGTGAGGACTGACTTAGCTGATTTTCCGGTCAAACTCTTGCACGGTAAGTAAAAACTACTTTTCACTGAACTCAGATCTGTAGATGATCGACATGTTTTTCATCAGTTTTATGGTCAAAAAACATGTCGATCATCTACAGATCTGAGTCGCAGTTTGTTTCACTACAGATTGAAAAGTTCACTAGGAAAGGACGTGAGACGTCGCTGCATAGACAGTGGAATGACAGGCTACAGATGTTTACTTTGGGATTAGTCACTGTAGTAAAGCTTGTGAATATCATCCTCATAATGAAGCTGTGACAGTATTCACGTTTGGCTTCTGTTACCATCCCCCCCCCACTTCCTCGGGGCTAATAAAATTGCACAGCTGCACAGCCAAACACAACAAAAGCCCTAATTCTTCTCACAGGTTATAATGACAACACTGTGCAGAGATGATCTCCTCCAGTCAAACGGAACATGAACACTCATGTATTTATATACAAGCTCAGAAGCACCGCCTGAGGAAGTTGCTCTATCAAGAGCTGCTATAGCAGGTGATGCCCTTATTTGGTACTGGCCCAGATCATGTGATCACAAAATGGTGGAAGCTGTGAGCTGTTTGTAAGCTGAGTATCTCCATCGAGAGCCTTGAAGCAGGAAACAGGCTGCACATCCATGCAGTAAGACACAGTGGAGCAGAGATTCCTCAGCCCCAGCAGTGGTGAGTAAACTGCTTTTATTCAGCGAAGATAAAAGGAGGAGAAAGAGGTTTGTGCTTTTGTTGTTTTTTTTTTTTTTTTCTCCTCTCACAGCCAGCAGACAGGAAGCAAGAGGGAGGGAGGGGCTGCTGTCATCAGCACTGTGGTCCTGTGCTGTGATGTGGAAGTAGATTTGAAGCAGCTCAGCATCCTCCTTGAACGATGCACACACAACATGCTGCTTTCATCATTCTTTAGAACACATCAGTCTAATAAAGCAGATATACGTCTAGATGTATATACTGTAAACACAGACTCATCATAATGATGCTGTTGTAGATTTTTGTTTGGATTCACTGGAACATTCAGTCATTTTGTTTTTAGTTTCTGTCACAAACGTAGTCACATTTCCATGGAAATGAACACGGATGCTTCTTTTTGCATGCGAATGAACACGTGTCACGTGACTCGCTGAATTTGCATCTCTGCCCAATCTGTGCTCAAACGTGCGTGCAGTCTTTCCATTTGAAGCAGCGCTAGGAGAGCTTGATATGACGTAACAAGCCTTCACTTCTGGAAAGCACCAGTCTCCTCCAATATTACTATCATTAGGTTAAACTTACCTTATATATATAACTATCATTTCTCTTGATCTCCAAGAAAATAATCCTTATTCGGTAATTATTTTTTTTTACATTATCTAACTCATATTTTTTCAGAGTATGATTCATATAGTCACAGGTTTTTGTGTTTAGTTAGATATGTGATGTTTTGTTTCACCGTGTGTTGATTTACACAAAATTAGAAGTCCATCCAATTAAACAATTTGTGACTAAAAACGTATCTAAAATGCACCCTTTAAATTCTAACAATGATATTTTTAAGTTGAAGTAAAATTTACTATAACTCAAAACAGTTTAATTCTTTTATACCAGCTCTCGTGGAACCAGCCAAAGCTTTAAAACACATAGTTCACAGTAAAACTTTGAGTGCTGGTCTGGTTTCCTAAAGAAGAGAAAACAGCTAAAGGTACAGTATGTAAGTATTTTACAGTGAAATACTCACACAACAGTTTAATGTCCCACAGATGTTAAAAATAAAGTCACATTGTAACAGATCTGGATCTCAGCCGGCTGGGTGGTTGCTAGTTTTTGTCATTTTAAAAATGCTGGTCCGGACCAGAATCATTATTTACACATCTAGACTTCCTGGTTCCATAACGAATCACGTGAGTCTGCAAGGCTGCCAAGTCTTCTACACAAGCTGCTGTAATTCCACAACGAGCAGCAGCAAAAATGAAAGAAAACCACCACATCCTTCCTACTGATCAGCCGAGCTGCACGTGATGGGGCGTTCAAACGCACTTAGGAAAATTCAATGCTGAACAAATAGGCCTTCAGACATTCCCAAAAATTTAACAAATACAACAGAAACAAAACAAGAATCAACATCAGAACTGGAAACTCAACAGAAAAATCAGGAGGGGAGGGTTGAGTGGATGAGAGCAGACATTTTTATTTTTCTACATGAACTGCGAGACTCGGATTTGACGACAAGGTCTAATTCTTACATACTTTACCTTTAATTAATCAAATTCTGCTTTTATGTAAATATTTATTGTCATTTTCAATTTCTTTTGAAATTATATTCAGTTTAATTCAATTTCTTTATAATGACAATTTACAACAAAAGTAATTTCATGGTATTTTAGCCTAATAGTGAAATGGTTCAATGTGGCTCTCGTTGTTTACAATCCAAGTAAATCCAACCCATTTCAATAGAGACTAACATTTCAAGTCAGAACCTGTTTGTTCTAAACATAATCCATATACATTTAAAGCAGTACAAAATAACGTTTACAACTTTAAGCTACAGTTTTGAAACTTGTCTAAGTGGATACTCACTGAAAAACATGTTCAGCTTCATAATAGACATCACTCTGTTCGCCTCCGATGGCTTTGCAATGGACTAAATAACTTCAGTAATTCAGGTCTCAGCCGGAAGTGGTGTTCTGATGATTTATGCTGCCCTGAAGAAAAATGCCGCCATCGTACAAATTTGTTTATGGCGAGTGTGTCCTGTTAATTATTTAAAGATATTTTTATGATCCTTTCCTGATATTTTCTATATAAAAGCCCTCTGGGTTCTTGGCGGCCATTGTTGGGTCCTTGTCCTTTGGGTGTGTCTAAACTTTTGCCTGTTGCTCTGACAATGCAAAGAAAGTAAAAATAACATCATATTCAGTGTTCCTGTCGTGGGAAAATGTATATGATAGGTAAAATGTATTTATGGAAAAATATAGAAACAAATGCTAAATCTGTTTATTGAAGTTAAGACTGTAGAATGGCACATGTGCAGAAGAAGGAATCGGTAGCACAGCTTAACAGGTAGCATATTTATGCAGAGCAACGGTTCGAGCAACGCTGTCTGAGACACGACTGCTGAAAAGTTATTCAGTACTGCTTTAAAGCACTCAAATTCAATATTTTTATTATTATAGGAATTGTGGATGACAGATTACAGAATTTGTTTCGTCTGTTTTCTGTAGGTCCTCCTTTGGAAGGACCTGGCATCAGAAAGTAAAATGAGCTCAGAGGGGGAAGATGGCCGACCAGGTGAGTGAGAGTCAAATATTCTAAAATCATTTCAGTTGTTTAAAGTAACTGCTTTCATGTGCTTTGTTTCTAGTGCCTCCTACCTCTCTACCTCTGCAAGGAGGTTCCAGTCAAAGAAAAAAACTTTCCGCTCCTCGAATCAGCTTGTCTCTGGACCACAGCGAGGATGATTTGGGGGAGACGCCGGATGATCTTGACATTAATGTAGACGAACTTGATACTCCAGACGAAGGGGATTACCTCGACTACACAGACCATGAAATGGACTGGGAAGGTGGGTCTGATTAAAAACATGAAGAGTGATAATCCCATCACACCGTGAATATCACTGAACCATGAATTTTGTAAAGATGGGAAAAAAGACTTTCATGCCAATTTACTGCTGTAACGTTTCCTGCCTAGTTTCTTGTTTTAAAGCAGTACAAAATAACTTTTAAAACTTTAAGCTACTGTTATGAAACTTGTCCAAGTGGATACTCACCGAAAAACATATTAGACACTCTAGACGCCTCCAATGGCTTTACCTTGGACTAAATAAGTTCAGTAATTCGGGTCGCAGCCGGAAGTGGTGTTTTGGTGATTTATGCTGCCCTGAAGAAAAATGTAGCCAAAGTTACAACTTATTTTATCAGGAGATTTCATTCAAGGTTCATACAGTATTCTTGTTTATGGTGAGTGTGTCCTGTTAATTGTTTAAGAGTATTTTTATGATCCTTCCCTGATATTTTCTACATAAAAGCCCTCTGG
The DNA here is from genome assembly GCA_006937955.1 of Pachypanchax playfairii. NCBI lineage: Eukaryota > Metazoa > Chordata > Actinopteri > Cyprinodontiformes > Aplocheilidae > Pachypanchax > Pachypanchax playfairii. The sequence goes on along the minus strand of SSNP01000013.1, from coordinate 4,804,170 downwards.
GTCCTTATCGGCCATTGTTGGGTCCTTCTCCTCTGGGTGTGTCCAAACATTTGCCTGTCACTCTGACAATGCAAAGAAAGTAAAAATAACATCATATTTAGTGTTCCTGTCCTACGAGAATTTATTTGATATGTAAAATGTATTTATGGAAAATATAGAAACAAAAATAAACGATAAATCTGTTTATTGAAGTCAAGACTGTAGAACAGCACATGTGCAGAAGGAATTGATAGCACAGCTTAACAGGTAGCATATTTCTGCAGAACACCGTTTCGAGCAACGGCTGTCTGAGACACAGAAAAGTTATTCAGCACTGCTGTAAATTCAAAGTTTTTGAGTGAAAATGTTTCATCATTTTGATTTCAGAGTTTCTGTTTAATAAATAATTGTGGAAAAATGATCAGTAGCTGACTTCCTCTGTGGTTGCTTCAATTTCAGAGACCTGCTGTTGTGCACAAAGACTCACTATCATAACTTATAGGGATATCCTCAAAAATCAAAAATAAAGCAAGTACTCTTACCAGTTTTTGGTTCTTTCCTAAACCAGATCCCGGTGCAGCCAACAGGAGTGGAATAAGTGATACCTACAATACGATTCCAACATACAGCGCAGAGGAGGAGCGCCAGGACGGGAGACTATGGAGGACCGTCATCATTGGAGAGCAGGAGCATCGCATCAACATGAAGATCATCGAGCCCTACATGAAAGTTGTCTCTCATGGAGGTGAATTTTTTTTAGAATAATAATAATAAAACATGTGTATGCTTATATATAAAGGGACATTTCTCTTCTGATTTTTTAAAGTTTGACTTAAACTCATTCTTTTTTATTCTACTACCACTTAATTCAGCTCAAACTGAACCGTTTCGATCTTAGAGTTTTCAGGCTAAGCATTTTATTTCTGCAGGCCTCACTAAAAACCCAGTTGTTCAACAGAGATGTCTGTCACTAAAAGTCAATATCAGAAGCTCTGTCACCCAGTGAAAAGGCTTTCAGTCTGACTGACACTAAATCTGCTGATGAATGGGCTCATGAATAAAAGGAAATTACACTAATCTGAGGAGTGGTGAGGGGAAATGCGACGAGAAGACAGACAGACAAAAACCAAAAAGACTGACAGATTAACAGAACAAAAAAATCAACTTTTCACTGACGAAAAAAAAAAACATTCTCAAGTCGGCTCTTATGACTTTTATTTTATTGTGTCATTTTTTTCTTCTGTTTTTAATTTAGGGTACTATGGCAACGGAGTGAATGCCATCATAGTGTTTGCTGCTTGTTTCCTGCCAGACAGTAATCGAGAGGACTACCATGAAATAATGGAGAACCTCTTTCTGTGAGTTCTGTACTACAAACAAACACTTTTTACCACAATATCAATTATTAATGTTTCACACTGTAGGTTAATGCTCTCTATAATATTAACAACACCAACTGTTCAAACATGTTCCTGAACAGAGTAGAAATATGTGGCTTTTAGGGTCCAGATCCAAACCAGGAAAATGTGGGACAATGTGGGATATGTTAAACGTTTAAAAGTTTTCATAATGTGAAAATCTAATAAAAACTCACAGTTAGCTATTCTTGTTCCAACTATTTCATTTTCTAAATGCAGTTACAGATTTTTATTAAATTACAGCATTCCTAACATCGATTTGTCATGTTTTCTGTTCTTCCAATCCAGCTGTTAGAGTTATTATACTGTTTTTATGCCAACAATAAATCTGACAAAGTTGTATGGAACAGGATTCACTTGTTATGCTGAAATTATTTCCAGGTTATGGATTTGACTTTTACATATCTAATTGTTTTTCAAAACTGTTTCTCAAATTTCCTAAATGCAGAAAATCTAAAAAATAAATCTATCTCCGGCTGTCCCTCTGCATCACCTTGAGACACCAAAACAAAACCAGCCTGGTATTAAAATCTGGCAGCAAAGACCCATAAATTACAGAAACATTGGCTTTCTGGAGATCTCATCCTTTACATTTTACTTGACCATGAAGTCCCTCCCTTTGAGCACATGCATGTAATCAAAGCTGCCTTCAGATGTGCAGCTTGAGTTTCATTGTTGATGATCTCCATAAAACACTATTTGCACTCATTCATGCTCTTTTCAGTCAGTGTTCTAGCAACACTAACTTTAACCCCCAATGGGTGGAGCACAATGTAACAAAGATCGTGACAGGTAAACGACATTGAAAGCAGTTTGACTGACATCAAACACATTCTTTATAATCAGGGTTCCACCGCTTTCTTCAAAGTTGTTGGATATTAGCTCAATTTTCATTATTTTATGCAGCAGAACAAGCTGCTCACTCTTGGTCCTAATGCCCATCAATTACCTAGTTAGCAAAACAACCACAATGGAATTTATTTTTATTCCAAGCAATGTAGGAGGTTTACAACAATTTTAATTGGGCTTCACTTCCTCTAAACTGGTCCCAGCGATGTGGATGTTGTAAAGAAATCACTGCATAATTGCTTATTTCTGAAAGTGTTTTTAACATCCTTCAGTCTGATTTTAGGGAACTTCTTTCTGGAAGGTTTGTGCTTGTTAAAATAACGGATGACCTTCTGTTGAGTGCTGGTAGACAAATCAATTTGGTTGTTTTAGATTTAAGTGCTGCCTTGGATGTTGTCGATCGCTGCTTACTCCTTCGTTGTTTAGATTCCTGGGTTCAAATCAAGGCTCTAATCAATTTGTTATGATCATGTAGAACCTCTGCTGTTGGTCATTAAAGCTTGACATGCTCAGTGGCTCAGCTGAGTTGTGGTGTACCACAAGGATCGATATTTGCCCCCCTTTTATTCTCCAAAGTGCTTTGCTGATCTTAGAACTTGAATTTCTGACATCGAATTCTAAACCTTTTAAATCTTAACTTTAAAGATAATAAACTGGATCTCTCCTTAACCCCCCCCCCTGCCCCACCCAATCCCTTTACTGTTGATGGCTAATTGAGTCACATCACTCATGACTCTCACTTTTAATACTCAAGTTAATCTTGTTTCTCAATTTAATTTTTCTAACTCAACACTATTCTTCTTTAAACTGCTGACTTACAAGAAGTTACCAACTATTGTCTTCCTTCAACTTGACCACTATAATGCACTTTACTCAACCATCAATTGTAACCAGAGAATTTTAAAAATTGCCATGGCAATATCAGATCTCTCTAAACGAAGCGATAGAAATGAAACTTGTTTGCTGAAACTTTTTTTTAGCTCTTTTTTACTGTGTTGGCAGAGTTACCTTTCATGCCTGGACAGTGTGACTGAGATCCCACAGGCTGTTTTGTGACAGATACTGAGAAAGCTGGCATGTTCAAAAGTTTTGGATAGAAATGAGAGAAAGTAAAATGTGGTGTCTGCAGTTTCCGATGCCAGACGGCTTAAAGTCTGAGTCCTTGTGAAGAGGAGTAACTGTGGCTTTGTGGAGAACAGTATGCAGTTTGTCTGTAGGAGATGATCTTAATAGTCATGAAACACAGCAAAGCGGCAGTGTTGGACTGTAAGATGGAGAATGACATTTGATAGGATCGAGAGGAAAGTAAGACTGAGACCAAAGTCAGAGAAGTTTGAAGTGTTATTGGGAAAACTAGCTGACGACATTTTCAACTTTATTTTCAAAGGGAGCTTCGCCTGTTCCCTGCCGGCTGAAAGGACAGAGAGGAGGCAGGAGTGGAAATGAGGGGCAGATAGCGATTCCTTGTGGTTTGAATCAGAGCATTTGATTCAAGAAAAGTCGTTTCTGAGATTGATGTAAAAAAAGGGGAAAGATGAAGAAACTCTAAACGGTTTATGAAGCAACACTTGTGCCAATTTCTCATAGCTGACGTCAGAGGAGAGACATTTCAGCACGTAGTTGTGTTTTTTAGCTTTACAATAAGACCTCTTTCCATGTATATCGTGCATTTAGGTTTTAAAAAAAGCTTTTTCTTAGTTACACTAAATTAGCACAGCTTCAAACATTCTTGCCACAGCAATTTGTTACGGTTTACATATTAGCATGCTAATGTTAGCAATAAGGTGAAACCACACACAGCTGAGCTTTGACTCAAACATTGTAAACTGCATTGTGATACATTCAGATTGTCTATATATTATTCTGAGAAAGAATCCTGTCTGACTTTTGGACACATCACCATGTGTAAATCACTAAACTTTCAATATGATTTTATTTTAAGATAAAAACAAAATTTTATGATATGAAAATAAATGAATAAAATGTCCTCAAAGCTCATTAAAATAATACTGTGTTCAGCTATGTGATCAGCACACTAGAGCTGATGGTGGCAGAAGACTACATGATTGTGTATCTGAATGGAGCCACACCCCACAGACGGATGCCTGGTCTTGGATGGTTAAAGAAATGCTATCAGATGATTGACAGGAGGTGAGTTCTGTTATATTTCATTCAGAATGTGACATTATCATTTTGTTTTAATGTTTCCCTGCTTCAGCACACCTGATTCCGATGAGCAATAACAGGCTTTTACAAGACTTGTTGAGGATTTGAATCAGGTATGTTGAAGTGCGGGAACATCTAAAACATGCAGGCAGGTGCCCCTTTGGAGTTGCCCAACCCTGGACTAGAACATGCAACTTTTAGGACTGTTTTATGAGCATGTATAATTTATGACATGTTGTGTTCAGGCTTCGGAAGAATCTGAAATCCTTCATTATTCTCCATCCATCATGGTTTATCAGGACCATTCTAGCCATTACCAAGCCTTTCATCAGGTAAAGCATTCACACAGCAGTAGTTTGACTTCTGGCTCAGCTTTTTTTTTTTTTTTTAAAGAGGTCATTTCATACAAATTTCAGGACTTTGTGGTTATTTCTTAAGTATTAACCAGTAATATGAAACATTTTATATCTAAAAAATGTCAGGAAACACTGATTAACAGACCTTTCAATCTGTCTGTGTTAAAATTTGGGTGGTTCCGGCTCCTTCCGCCAGGCTGCTTCGGCAGCATCTCGTTCATATTCATTATTCTAATTTGCTGGACTCTGATTGGCTAACAAACTAGCCTATGAGAGCAAGGGATACTGTTTCCTGCCCCGCTGCGCATAGCAACAACAGATGTCTCTTCCTGTTTGCTACGTTATGCTAACAGCTTTTAGCCAGCAGCATGCTAGGCGTGGTTTCAACTGTGGGAGCTGATGAATACTAACGAATAAAGGAGTTGTGACGAAACAGATACAGGTCGTTCAGACTCGGGAGAACTTGGGTATTATCGCCACCTGCGTAGTTTTAGAGATTAAAACTGAAAGAGAAGTTGTTGATCTGTTTTCACACCCACTATGAAGGTAAGAACACCTGTGGAGCTAAAATATTTAACAGAAACCTCAGAAAAAACGTTTTTAATGGAAGGGCCTCTTTAAGAATTTTGCAGCTTGTACTTTAAAATTGTTTAGCAAGAAAATCTTGTAACATATTCGTCGTGTTCATTAGTTTTAAAGTGTTGTTCTCAATAAGCTCAATAAATGCTACAGCATTCAGAGCTGCAATTGGTAAAAGACTTGTACTCATGATAGGAGAGACCGCTGCATGAACTCTTCATCAACACCTAAAACAGTCTCCAAATCTAGAACCTGTAAGGGGAAAAACATACAGTCTCATACTTCGACTAGTATTTGTCAACCCTGATGAGTCCTGGTATCAGGAAAGAGAGAATCTGTTGACATAAAAACATCTAAATTCATCAAATTAGGCTGATATTATTCATCACTCTGTAAAGGAGTAAATTTAGCCAAATATTCTCCACAGTGTCATTTTTTTATGCTTATTTTTAACTGTTGAAACCGTTGCTTTTCTCAAGGTTATTTCATTTCCTCTGTCCCAATTTCTTGAGTTTCGTTTGAGTGTGGAAATAACCTCATACAAACAAATACTGCTGTAAGTTCTTGTGTAGCTTTTTCTTATTATTTTAACTTTGATTTGATATTTAATATTTCTCTAGTGGGAACTTTTAAAATTTTTTTGTTCAGGTAGTGACTGCAGCAACAATTTAGTCCATAATTTTGAAGTGGTCGTAGATAAATAAATTAATCTCTTATCCAGTTCGGATAAGATACACGTGGTATAATGACTTTGTCAGCTTATAAACTTTTTGACATTCAGTCACACGGTTCAAACTAAAACCATCCTCGAGACTTTTACTTGATATATATATATATATATATGTATATATATATATATATATATATAGTTTTTGTTTTCTGTCTCTCAACAACTCAAAACACTGAAAGAATGTTAAAAGTATTCTGAAAAATAAAAGCTAGAGGGAATAAATCTAGAAATTTCACTCATGTTTACAAAAATAAATTTGCATAAAAGGCAAATTTGAACTTTTGTTAAAGTCCAGTGTTATGCGTTCATAGTAACAACTCAACAGTATATCTATCATTGCAGAAGCACTTTTAGGAATGTTTACATGTTTTTTCTTTTTACAGTGCCAAGTTTAGCAGTAAGATTAAGTATGTGCACAGTTTGGCCGAACTGCAAGAAATAATCCCAATGGATTGTATCCAGATCCCAGAATGCATCATTAAGTAAGTCCCTAACACCATCCTCATTCCCTCCAAACCTAACTTGTCCTAATGACTTCATACTCATCCTGCTATTTCAACTCCCACCTCTAGACTCGACAAGGAACTGAAGGAAGCAGCAGAAACCTCAAAGTAAGCGTTGACTCTTCTTTGCCTCCTCAGTAGCCCCCTGCCTCAGTTTTATTCTCAGCTGGAGTGCTCGTTTATCAGATAGCTCACTTTAAGATCAGAGACTCCTCTTGGATGAGAATCAATTTGATTTGGCTCTGGTTCCAATTACAGTCGAGAGACAGGGAAAAAAAAAAAAAAGTTGCCAAGGATGCTAAATGCAATGCTTTCATCTAATTTATCATCACAGTAAAATAAATGAGCCACTCGCACGAAGATCTATTGCGCTGATAATAAATGTAAAACCAAAGCTGTAGACTTCACACACTAATCACTGACTGGCTAATTGTGCTGTGAATCATAAATTGCACAAGCCTTCAAATTCGCTGCGTGAAAGCATATTACAGCAGTAAATCGTCCTCTAACAACGTCTCAATTTGTTTCCTCCGTTCAAGAATGAATAGTTTTCTGCAGGGAATTGAGCCGACGGCATCGAGCAGAGCAGAGTAAGTCCACAAAAATGTTAAGGTTCACATATAGAAGACGAACAGCCACGTGTCCACAGTCTGTCACCTGGACATAAACACAGCCATCCTGAATGCTTAGCTTTGTGTTTTCATCTTCACAGACAAGAACAAGCTGGAGCCAGCGGCTCATAAACTCCAACATTCGGGATTGATGGGACACCTTGCCATTCAAAAGCCTCTGTAATGAATGGGTCAAGCTGGAGTAGCTCCTGTGTGTGTGTATGTGTGTGTGATGGGTGGATGTCAGTGTTTGCCAAGTGGAGTTTAATCTGAAAATTAACTTCCTGTTTAATACTTAGCTCAGTCCTTATTGCTATGGTAGCATTTGCTCTCCTGTACACTTGCAGTCATCATGAGAACATTATAATCAGGTGTGATATTTTCTAGCCTCGACACGGTAGCATTGATGTTCACTTTAGGGTAGAAAATACAATTACACACCAGACAGCAACTGCACAAATCCATTTTTTAGACACTGTAGTGTTTATTTGTGTGCATGAGAAAAGAGAGAAGCAATAATTTCACCCCCCTTTCTGGTTACTCGCTATTTCTGAGTAAGAGGCAATTTTTGTGTCAGGAAAGAACAAGGTGTAGCCAGTAAAATAACCTTGCGCCATAGTTTATGAGTGACTCCAACAGAGCAATGTAATGCTAAATCTTATCCTGAATCAGCAGAATAAACCTATAAATTTATGTTTTTACTTTATGGTGTCTATTTGAAACGAAGCCGGAGTGAGTTAAATATGAAATCAAGCTGTCGGTGAATAGTGACAGAGTATCGTTCTAGCCTTGTTCTGCAAGTGTGTCAAAACAAAATATTTCTTTTGTACTGGATCATCAGAAGAAACCTTAAATGAGCGTAATGATTGAATCTCAACAAAGCACACTGTTTAATTGTATGTGTATGTATGTTTATGTGCATGTGTGCATTTGTGTGTAAGTGCATGTAAGTGCTCATTAGGTAACTGATGGTCCTTCTATCACAAGTCTTCTTTGGAGATATTCAGGATGTACAAAGAAACTAAAGATTGATGTCTATTAATTCAATAAAAGTACATTTAAGATTAACTGTTTTTTTGTGGGAGCCATAAATGAACTGCTGTGTTGTGCATCAGTCCGATTTCTACTTTATGAAGCGTAATCTTTTGAAATTTTGACTTTTATTTGAACAGAGTAACACATTTTCACAGTAAAATTAAATGACAAACACATTAGAATATATAGTGCCAGACCAAAACAATCACTAAAAACACAACAAAAGAAAACAAAAAGTTAATGATGCAGGTTACAAAAAAGTGAGCAATAACTACGAATTTTTAATTATAAATAAAGGGATATTGCTAGTTATGTTTTTATAGATGGCATGTCTGAGACAAAAGCATTGTTCTCTAAAAGACCTTAAAGGAATAGCTTGGCCCATTTAAAGTGTGTTTCTGTGTAAAAGTTAGAAGTAATTTTCTGTTCGACGTATTGTATGCAGCTTCTTGAATGGCATCAGTTTGGAGAAATGGAGTTTAAAGTGGAACTGAACCCCGTGAAAAAGCATAACCCCGCCCCCAGACAACATTTGAAAAATTCTACCAAAGCGGGCAAAGCCAGGAGGCACGGAGGGGCGCGGCCAAGTGTGGAGAATGAGCGAGAGGGGAACACAGGGGTGTGGTTAGGGAGACAGTGACAGCTAGCTTAATCTGAAGTGACCGAAGCAACATTGGCAGTTTTGCGACTGATCGATCTTTGGAGGTGGATGATTTCTCTCCTCTACCATCACAAGAGGTAGAGGGAGGCTTTATGGAGCCCAGTGGCCCCGGGGACATGTCTGTGAGATCATACCTGTGACATGAAGAGTGGAAAAGATATACCGCCTTGTTTTGGCGTTTAGTTACTCTTTAACTAGCTAATGGCTAATCTGAATGCAGAGCAAAGTGTATTATTGCTCAAATTGTTCAAAACTTTTCAGCTGCTCGTGTTAAAATAATTAACAAATCTTTCCATAAATCTTTGAAATCTCTTGGTCATTTTCAAGCAGAAGAAGCAGTGAAATGCACATGTCCTCTACATCCATTTGTGCAACCAATTTTTGGACATTTCTTCCAAAATAACTATCAAAAACTAAACTGATAGCATAAACCACTATGACATTTTGATGATTGGAGCTGTTTTAATGTGGCATTATTGATGTGCAATCAAACAAATATTAACTCATCAAATCTACACGACATAAACTCTATTTCTCCAAACTGAAGCTGTTTGAGAATTCTCTCTAAAACAAGTAGGATATTATTTCTAACTCAAATTAGCCAAACCATTCCTTTAATGGAAACATAATACACATTTCCAGTCCGAGACACACTTTAAGATGTAAAATGGATTTCTGTATGGAAGTTCTGACAACAAACTGTAAATGAACCAGGTCAATTAAATATTATTCCCTAAAAGAGCAGCTGGGTCTTTCCATTCCTAACCCTGTATTGGGTTGACTTTTGTTGTTTGCAGTATATTTCCAGTGTGCAATATATTTATTCAGGCAGAAAACTGTCAGAAATTCTAACAAAAGAAACATAGAAATCATATGCAGTGAACAGACAATTTCAAATTTGATATTTTTGTATTGTGAGAATAGGATGTGTGTAACATGAACATTTGCCTGTATGAAATAAATTAGGGTAAAATATAACATGTTACCTTTAAATATGTTAAACATGATTTATTTTATTTTATGACTGAGTAAGAGTTGTAAAGCACAGCCTAATATAAAGAGCTTCTCGTCTCATTTGTTTGAGCAAATTTAGAATAGAAAATAAGAGGTGTGTCCCTCAGGGCAGAAAGAGATAAACAGCATGAGGGACTAAGAAAGAAAGATAAATCTAAAAGAAAAACATTTTTTTTTCTTAGTGCTTTTCATGTCTCATCTAAATCTGTAACTCTCATCATCGTACTCCAGCTCATCTTCTTCCTCCCCTAGGTGTCCGTAACGGAACTTCCTGTACACTGTTCCATCTTGGCCCATGTAAACGATGTCCTCATCATCATCGTCGTCGTCATCATCATCGTCATGTTTGATTCCTGAACGCCGCTCAGAGATTTCGACCAGCTCAGCCTCCTGGAATTGGCCTCCAGAAGAGGAGCTGGTGTAGCCGCCGTAAGATGATGAAGAAGCGGATGTAAAGCCACTATATTTGCTTCCACCTCCAAACCCCCCGCCAGATCCCAGTTTCTTATAGCCACGAGGAGGGAGATCCGAAGGGGTTCCCTTTGACCGGGAGTGTCTGATGAGGAAGACAACTGCCACAAGTCCCAACACGAGCAGGACAGAGGCAATGATGAAGATTGTCAGGTTACCCCTAACTTCCTCTTCTTCATCATTTCTGAATGCCAAGTTAGTGCTGAGGATGCATTTTCCTAAAGGAAAACATCAGCAATCAGTCACAGATGTGCTGTCTGCAGCACAAGATAATGAGGTGCTTACATCATGACAAGATTTAAAGGACATTCTGCCAGTTTAACACATGAAGTTAAAGGTGATATACCTGATTTCAAATTGCCTAGCTTAGAATGTCAACAAATGTAAACAAAGTCACAGAACTCTCGCCCCTCCCGTCGGGTAGAATTCCTAAGCCACGCCCCTTCAGGTTTCAAAACATGCGTAGCCCCAGAAGACAACAGAGTGCAAGACACTGGTCCGCAGTTCATTTAAGTATCGTAACATGGTGGAATCACCGGTTAGTGAAAACAATATAACAACGAACAACTGACATTAATTGTTACTTTGTCCTGAACCTGACGCGGAACCAGCCGGCGGCTGTTTCTCCTGCTGTGACATGGTAGAGCGGTGAACACTCCCAGCAGTGGTGTTCTGGGGTAATATGTCTCAGTTTTTTAGGAGCACAGAAGCCAAATAAATGCAAAAGTCCATATGGCTGGAGAGACTGTCCAATCATTCCTTTAGGGCCGAACCATTTGATTGGTTGATGTTTTTAAACAAATACGTGAGAACCACTTAATTATTTTTTTTTTATTTTATTTTAATCTTTACAACATATTTTTCTCCATGCTGTGTTAAAACGTTTTTAATGGGCATGAAAAAAAATGTTAAGCTAATTTGTTATGCAAATTAAGCATAGTAGCTTTAAGTTTGTTCACTTTTAAAGCATCTCTGACATGCAGTTTTTATTTCATATCAGTATTACATTTGTGCCCTGTGGACATTTTTACACAAAGACTGAGATGTGCATGGGTGAATTTTTCATACATGGCTGACAGCCGCCATTAAAGTCAATGAGACCGTTCCCAATGAACGTGAAGCAGCGTGCATGAGACACGTCTCAGAAGCGTAGTGTCTCAGGCATTATGTTGCAGTTCTATTTTTTATGCTCTCCGCTTCTAAAACGCGTCACATTCAGCAGTTTAGTTTAAACCAGACAGGAAATCAGGCGTGCATGAAACATGAAATACCCAGAAGTTTCAAAATAAAAGGACACGTGCAAATTTCTGTTTGTGAGACTACAAAAAAATATATATGCCCCTTTTCTACCGACAAATCGGCACGGCGCGCTTGAGAGCGGTACAGTATATCGCAGATCAACTCGCTTGAGGCGGTGGAAACATAAAGCGGACGTAAGTGGGGATATGGGCGTGCCCATCTGGCTATGAAAAGTGGCGCGCAAAAGTCTTTGTCCGCGACGTCACAGCGCGTGAAACAACAACAACAATGGCGGATATACTTGTGTTTTTGTTCTTTGCATTCTGTCTGTGGTTCATTTTGGTTGGTTTGATTTTTGGTTCTTGTGGAGGAAGTCGCCATTGTCCAAAGTCAATTGTATTTTAAAATAAAATATTTGTATGGTTGCTGGGAGTTTTTTCAAAGCCTTTTGCGGGAGCGCTTCTGAATCACACCACGTGAACACCACACACAGCCGGGCCAATCAGGGGCTTCCACTACGTAAGTAGTCGTGTCACTGGTAGCAGTTTACTGGACCAATCAGTAGACAGGTGGGCGTGTGGGCCCGCTTTGGGCCGCTTCGGACCACCGAGGAGGTGGTCTGAAAAAAGAGGCCGGGTTGGCGCGGAATGATGCGGTTAAGACCCGAGAAAGGCGGTGGAAAAGGGTCCGCAGGGGGCTAAAGTGAACCGAGCTGCACCGTGTTCTGTCGGAAGAAAAACGGCATATATGACCTGTGACGGGTTTAAGGTGGTGTGAAAATAAGCCACATATGGTACATATTGTCGTCTTTCTCCCTGCTTTTTGTTGTGTGTACTAACAAAATCACATGTCCTGGGAACAATTGGTTTTACGCATGTGAAGAGCTTCCGGTGGGAAGGGACGCTCGGCTCATTGCGCCAGCAAAATGCTACGTGCTGCCGACGCGTTCAGTGGAAGGAAAGGGGTGAGATATAATATAAGAGCTGCATTTCCGTGTTTCATCACTTCCAGTTTCAAATTAAGACTCACCTGAAGTTCTTAAAAACATTCAAATTTGCCTTATAAGTGTGAAAAACTATGATTCACTAAACAAAGTGAGAATGCTTCTAAATGTTTGAGACCAGAGCGTGTCACAAACACAAACATGATTATTTGTGGCCTTGGAGGGAGAGTTTCCAATTATAAAAGTTGAACTGAGATGTAGGAAACATTCATTTTATGTAATTAATAATATTTAATGTAATCTAAGAGACTATACTGTCAACCTTTTCAAAGGTAAAGATTAGTTTTTACATCCAAGCTAATTGAATGATAACTCTCAAGGTCCTGTTTGGCAGGAATCTGAGAGAATATTTAATATAATTCCACAAAAGGATTAGGGTATTTGAATAACTGCAAAAATGCTTTTTAACATAGCTGCCAGTCAAATTTAAGAGATTTAAATGAGTGAAACTGCTGATCTGAAAACAGGGTTGGGTTTAATTTAAACAAATTATTGGTCTGGATTTGATCAAGAATTACAGATATTTATTTTACAGATTGATCAAACGTGAAAATTCAAATTAACTATAACTATAACCTTTGTAAGTTCAGATATTGTAGGTTTAACGTCCAGCCTCCCACACATGCACCATTTTTTTTTTTTTGAACATTATGACATTTCTGTAGCTAACCTTGAGTTTCAGTGCAGTTACAACAATCCTGCTGCGATGTTGCAAAGTCCTGCCCTTCCTTTTCACGATGACAACATTGCAGACATCGCCCTCCTTCTAAGATGGTCTGAGCAGGACACACGGTACAGTTGGATGGACCGGGCCCCCGACACTCCAGGCAAGAACTATCACAGTCGTCGCAATCGTAGGATGAATCCTACATAAAGTTAGAGAGAACACAAGACTGCTGCTTTAAAATATGTTCGAGTATATTCAGTACCTCTGCTCCCAAACCTTTTTTAAAAAAGACTGAATAAAACTGACAAACAGTCTCTCTGCACTGTCTATTAACATGCATGTGTACCTGTCAGTCTCAATCGGTTACCTCGCAGCAGGAGCAGGAAGATTTATTTAGAAAATGAGTCACTGAAATAAATTTCATTCCGCTGTTTGAGACCGCTTCAGGTTCAGTAATAAGTCAGGCTGAAATATCATACCTGCGGCTAAAACTTTAGCAATTATTTTGGACAGTGTAGATTTAATTTTAATCCCAGAAAGTTAGTATTTGAGAAATTAAAATGTAGAAAATATTGCTACCTGTATAACAGGATGTTGGCCTGTGTCACACTCGGACTCACACCTTCCATTTAACAGCAGGTATCCAGGATAGCATGAGTCACATGACTGAGGCAGTTTTCCTGGAAATACACAAGAAGTTAAAGGGAAAACATTATACTACTCTGTAGTTTTTACTTTGACTCAATTTAAGATATATGTCATTGAACACATTTGATCACAAATTTGATCAATCAGGCATTAGATTATACATTTTTGTTATTTGCAGTTTCCTTAACTTGTTGCCAAAGACAGTCAAAAAAAAAAAAAAACCCCATGATGGACTGCTCTACTTCAAAAGGCAGTTGTCTTAAAGGTTAGATACAGTCTGCAACAATGTTTCAGATAAATGTAAAAGTAAAATCTGCATGAAGTCAATTCCCAAAGAACATTTCTCAGCCTTTGATGGTGTAACTTTTCCCCACATTGCATCACGCTGCCTGTCTTCTTCAAGTTAACATGAAGATACACAGTCTTCTAGAGGTTGAGGAAGAAAATATGATTCAACAGATCAGGTTTTTTTCATTTATGATGTAGCTCTGATGCTCATAGTCAGGCTTTTGTAGAGGTGGACAGACATTATTATGGGTATGAGTAACAGCTACATATACAGTAACCTACACTTTTCATCACAAATCATTAAGAGTCTTTATCAATTTGTGCCACAGTAGATCTTCTGCAGGCTCAAATAAACCAAATGTTGTTTTTTTATCACACTTAAATGTTTCACATCAAAAAGAAAACATTTGATATCACACAAGGATAAATACATAAAATATGTATATGTGATTTATATTATTTATAATGTTTATTGTTAGAAATATTGAAAATGTTTACAGTGAATTTTGGGCTCGGGATCCTCCCAGTCAGCTGGTCATAGGCTTTGAGATGATTTTCTATTATTTTATTTTATTTAAGTGGGTATGTTTGTTCAAAACATTTATATGTTTTGTCTCACAGAGGTATTTTACATTGGTAATTTTAATAAGTGCCACCATTTCTTATCATAGGAGACACACTGGTTTAATGCTTCCAATGGGAAGTATGAATAACAATGACTTGGTCTACTTGAGTTAAAAGTCCTATTTTCACTGTCCACTTTTCATTTTTGAAAGTGTTATATTTTCCTATTTTTCCTCCCTTCCTCTCACTGTCACACCTGTCTTTTTCCTCACGATTTCTGGGTTATTTTCTTTATCTCCTCCTCTCACTGTTGCATGGGTTTTTTTCTCCATGTATAACTCGTCTCTCAAACTCTCATCTGTCTGCACTGCGGTGTTTCAAAGTTAAGTTGAAGCCAAAGTTTGGATGAGTGTTATCATGTAGGATGGTTGAAATTACATAAAGCTGGTTCACCTGATTCCTTACCGCTACTGTAAAGGCTGCAAATTAAAATAAAACACCCTTTCATATCTCCCTGTTTGTTTTGAGTCTGGTTCAGAGAGGACGGGTTCTAGGTGCAGATCCAGACTGCGGTCTACCAGTTAGTGACCTCTGGTCTAAAATGTTGCAGACCTTACTTGCCTCAGTTATTTTCAGTGTGAAGAGACATGTGGGCAATAGAATTAATTAGCAATTTTCATGACAAAAATCATTGCAATCGTTGCAGACCAAAAAGTATTCAAAACATCTTGGTTATACTCAAGAGTTTTGGAAAAATAATTCGCGCACTGAGGAGATATAAATAGAATGTTTTAGATGATGTCTGTCCCACTAGATCTGGTATAAAAACTATACAAAAAAATAAAAATAAACTTTTTAAGGATAGTTAGCTGAAGTGCTAAAGCTGCGTTCAGGTTAGCTCCAGTGTGACTCTGCCGTGTTGCAGAGAGGTAATCTGAGCATGATGAGAATATAACATGTATAAACCACACAGTCAGAACCACTGCAGTGAAGTCTTTGCCCTGACTTCATTATTCTTTTACTGATTTTTTTTTGTCGTAGTTTTCAGCCAGTTGCTCTAAATCCCTGTGTGCACCTATTTGGTGAGAAGCTGGAGCTAACGGGGGGGGCGGGGCGAGTGTGTCTGAGAGCTGGTTTTATACCCCAGGAGGCGTGTCTTAGAGACAATGCTGGTGACGTAGACATGTACCGCTTTCAGCCAATCACAAATTTCAAATGCAATAGCCACATTTCCACCCCAAGAGGGCAGCAATAAGACGTTTTTAGACCAGAAAGTGTAGAATTTAACAGGTTTGCATTAAAAAAAAGGTCAAAAATGCCCAGAAACAGAAAGATTGCATTAGTGAAGACCCACTAATACAGTTTATAAGCAGAAAAAAGCTGTTTTGGGGGTGAGTTGCTCTTTAAATTGGCCTGACCTTGGATGCTTTGCACTGTACAGGGTCTGAGCAGTGTAAAACATAACTAGCTGAGCATAGAGCACAGCCTAAGATTGCCAACACATTCAGACTCTGTGGATAAATCTGTTCTAAAATCCTGATAATACCTCAAAACCTGCATGTGGGGAACTGGATTTTCTCCCACAGACCAAAAGCATGCATGATAAATTAATTAGCATATCTAAATTGGCCGTAGGTGTGAGTGTGTGTGAATAGTTGCTTCTCTCTGTGTGACCTTGTGATGGACGAACAGTCTGTCCAGGAAGTAATCCTATCTCTCATCCCATGACCACTGGAGATAGACACCAGTCCCCCATGACTCTGCATCGAGGCAAGCGAGTATAGAGAATGTATGTATTTTGTTTGTATTTATGTAGTAATGCATGAATGACCTGAGCATGTTTTGCAGCTGTCATGGCAGGACTCGCAGGTCCGGTGGGAGGAGTCATGGTAGTACCCCTGAGGACATGACAGGAGGCAACGACCCTCTTTTGGCAAGTAGATGAGACCTGGAACGCAGCTCAGGCAGTCGTCCTCCCCACCTTTTAAGCATTCGAAGCAACTTGGGTCACATTTTTCACACATCCTTGAGACGGTGTTTCCATAGTAACTAAAGGACAGACGGTGAAAGTTATGATAGATTAAATTCAATTAAATGAAAAGCGATTAGAGCTTTGTCCATTCTCATAGGAAATTCCTTATCATGGGCTCACATGTGGTTAAACATGTGCAGCTTAACGTAGATATGACAACCTGTAGCAAGGGACTGCTGCCATAACACACTTCCAATCATCGATAAGGAAAGTAGCACTGTTTACGTTACTCTCAAAGTACTTGTGTATTTTTTATATCCTGATTGCTTCCCCTGAGTATTTAACCGTTCATCAATTTAACAGAACATTAATTTAACTCTGTTATTGCACCAGATCTCATAAAGGGATATTTAAATCTCAAACTAATTTAGCCTGCATCGCCTAATCTGTTCAGCTATTCTGTATCATCCATAATAACATTATGTGTCCAGGCTCATGATTTATTAACAACAAACTTGTTGCCATCACTTGAAAACTAACGGATAAGCAGCTCAGCTGGACAGCGAGCGGGTTAAACTACCCATGCCGGCAGGTCTCGACACACTCTTTGGCCTCTCGGAAAAGGTTGGCTTTGCAGGTGAGACACTGCTGGATCTGCTTTCCAACACACGACTGACAGGATGCATGGCAGGGTTCACATTTCTGCAGGGACTCCTCTTCGTAGTAGCCAGTTGGGCATTTATCCACACAGGTTCCATCTGTACCAACACACACGTTTCCTTAGCCAACATGTTACAGAAGCATGAAAAACATTAAACAGGACATGCATAAAAAACCAAACTTGACTTACTGAGTAGGAGATGTCCCTGGTTGCAGCTCAGGCAGAGTGTTTGACCTGGACCTGAACACCTGTAGCAGTATTTGTGGCAAGGATAGCATTTCCCATCCTGGCCTGTGTACTGTTGAGGTGAGCACCTGTGGGCTAATGGCACACAGTGGTTGTAACCATCCAGCCGCTGACCCTGTCTGCAGCTGCTGCAGGAACTCATATGGGCCCCAAAGCATGTGAGACATGACGCATCACATTCTGGAAATCAGATATTATAGTTAAACCACATATGAATGCTAAACATAAACAAATCAGGTTGTTTATTTGTTTTTACTCAACATTTTACATTTGAGTTTCAGACGTGTACAGTATGATATGTTGTATTACCACACTTCATTCACAGTGTAGCAATGCAGTTCTTTGTAAACATCTTACTACTGGCAGATACTTTCAGGAGAAACTAAAGCAGGAAATGCCTACAACAGTCTTCTGTGAGAAACACACCATTGTCTTTTTGAAAAAACAAAACCAGAGTGGCGCCTTTTTCTCTGGGGAACTGTTGTCGGCATCGCTGCGCAGTTCCAACGTTTGACAGCTGCCTGTTAACCATCGGGAAAGCGTTGCTATTTTAGTCTGAGCTAAAGTCAAGAAACACACTCAGGCAAGGTAGAGAAAATAATTGAGGAAACGCAGGAAGGGTGCTGGATAGGAGTTAAAAACGCCGCAGCACTTTCTGAAATGATGGAGATGACTTTGTCCTACTTGATACTGAAAGTCATCTGTAAGTGAAGTTTTTTAACCGACATGCATGAAATTTGTTTAAACTTCTATTGCATGTTTCTCACTGTGTGATGTTGATTCTACCTTCACACTCTTCTGTCGCTGTGTCCCTATATTGGTGGGGGGGGCAGGGTGCCAAACAGGCTCCATTGTGCAGAGTGGCCTCAGGGTCGATGCAAGCATTGCAGTCACTACTGCTCGGGCCATCACATAAAGCACAGTCAGCATGGCAACGCAAACACTCCCCTCGCTCGTCATCCTCAAAGAAGCCCTCGGGACAGTTTGGAACACACAGGCCCTCATGGAGGAAGTGATACTCCTCGCAGTCTGCACAGACAATACAGGAACAATTTCTATACCAACACGGTAAAAAAATAACTCTGAATTTTTGGTGCAGGTGCTTAGCTCCTTTCCAATAATACATGTAATACAATAATACAATTCTTTAGCTACCTGAGCACTGCCCGAGTGAGCTGCAGCTTCGACAGGCTGTGGGGCACTGGTGGCATTCCCTCTCGCTGACAGTGTGTGCTGGAGGACACTTCTCTACACACTGGTGCTTGTGCAGGAGGAGAGGCTGTTCGCAGGTCAGGCAGTGAGTGGCGTTCCTCTCACAAGAAGCACAGCCGGGTGCACAGCTGCGACACTGCTGGCCTGCAGCATAACCCCTGTCGAGATGGAAACAGAGTTCAGTGCACGGACAAACAAAACAGAGCACCAAACTGTATTCTGTACAAAATTCTACCTTTATTCTGAAAAGAATCAGTTCCACATGCTCCATAAATGTAAACAAATTGCATAGTTTTTT
>SSNP01000013.1:4744559-4784807 GCA_006937955.1 Pachypanchax playfairii | reverse complement strand
TAACAGCCACATCTAAAACATTTTAAATAGTTCTGTCAGTGCTAATGGAGCTTTTGCAAAGTCAGTACAATGCCACCAGTCTTGAAGATTTCACAGTTTAATGGCATCAAATATATCTTCTGACATTTTAGCTTTGGCACAAACTTCTTGTCTGATATTCAAGAAATGCAATTACAGCAGGAATTTTTTGCCTCTTGCAGGCTGAGAATAATGACCTGCCAGGAAGAACTGAAATAAAGAGGGTAAGCACAATTAAATGAGTCACAAAAAAAAAAAAAAAAAAAGGAAACTGCAGTGGGATTGACCCCTGACCTGACACACTTTTGAACACACTGTCCATTCTGCAGGAACAACTGAGCTTTGCGAGAGCTCTCACATCGGCTGCATCGCTGAGCATCAAAACACTGCAAGCAGCCCCGAGGGCAAGCCTCGCACACAGCGCTCAGCCGGTTGGCGAAGAAGCCCGCTGGACACTTCGACACACATGTTTGCTGCGTTGTCAGAAATCGCCCTGGAGGAGAAGCAGCAAGCGGTAAACATCAGTGCTGTAAGAAAAACCAAATGTGACAATACAAAACTGCAGGTGTGAAATCAGAAGTGACTGGGAGACCTTTTCCACATTCTGTGCACTGGTTTTCCTCCTGTCCAGAGCAGGAGTTACAGGATGGGTGACATTCCTCACACACCCCATAATCTGGACAGAAAACAACACAGTGATTATCTTTGAACCGCAGTGATGATTCAGCTTCTTGTTGCAGCTCAAATCACACAACAGAGGAAAGTTAAGCTCCTGATCCAGCACCACCATACTGCACATTGCTGGCTTAATGTGGTCTCAGGATAAAGATAGTTAACAGAATTAGAAATCACTGCAAAGACAAGTTTCTTTTAGGTGTCCTTGAAGTGTCCATTTAATTAACTTATAAAAAATATATTAAAAAAACCCCAAAACATTTGAAATGGACAGTTTAATGTTTTTGTCTTCACTTCTTTTTAAGTGGGATCTTGTGGAAAAGTTGTCTTGTTCTTTAAAAAACGTCTGTTTGGAGAAAAGGAGATTACTATTGAGATTACTATTGAGCAAGGGCGCAGATGGCACTGGGGACGGATGGGACGTGTCCCCCTCAGATTCATAGTGAGACTGATCGGTCCCCCCCACTTTTACAGACAGCACGGACGACAAACACCACCAGTAATACAGAATACTATCGCAGCGCGCATCAAAAGCCCGGCGCCTGTGCTAATCAGCCAACGGTGCATTTCTGTTATACAGAAAAGTTGGAATTTCCAGAATTCAAGTAAGAATCTTTCGCCATGAAGTCCGATCTCTTACTCGGAAGTTGGATTAATCTTCCCATATGGTACCTGCTGCTTATGTACTGGTAAACACTATGTTGTGTACTCGGTTTGAACAAAAGTGTTTAAATAAAAGATATTTTGCTCAAAGCATGAAGTTTTGGTGGATGACCGGCTTCCAGACAAATAATAGTTTCAACACATACTGCTATTGTTGATTATGTAGACCTTTGTTAACCATCACTGGCTGACAGCTGGGTCCCCCCCAGTCTCAAAATCCTATCTGCGCCCCTGCTATTGAATACACCTGAATATAAGCTGTACCCACAAACTAAAGTATATATTTATTCTCTATAATAAGCCGCAGGTGTTCACGTTGTAACAAGATATTTACACTTATATATTAGACTTATGAAACTTTTTATTAAATGTGTACTGTTAACATACACATGTATGTACTGTAAATCCTTTTTACGGATCAGTGCTTGTAAAACAGCTGAAAAAAAAAAGAAAATAAAGTAGCCTACTAAGAAATAACTGGTTGCTATATTTCTTTGTGTGTGTTCCATGCTAACCCCTCCTTTCCACCGGATGCGTAATTGATGTGGCGGCATTTTGCTCACGAAATCAGCTGTGTGTCGCTTCAGGGAAAGCTTTAGAAGTGTATCGCTCGTGAAAGCGTTCCATCCAGCTTGTCCCGGGAGATCAGGAAATCACTCGTGATTTCATCAGTACACACAACAGCAAACAGGCAACAAGATGACAACATGTATCCAGAAGGTATGTGGTTTATTTTCACACCACCTACGGACTTCAAACCCGTCACAGGTCATGTATTTTTTCATAGTCAAGCAAACGGAAAATCTCCACGTGTCCTTTTATTTTGAAACTTCCAGGTATTTTACTTTCCACGAATGCCTGATTTCCTGTCTGGTCCGAACTAAACTGCTGAGCTTGACGTAGTGTGTAAGAAATAGAACTGCCACATAAAGGTCACGACACTGCGCTTTTGAGACGCGTCTGATTCGCGCTGCTTTGCATGCGATGGAAACTGTCCCGTTGACTTTAATGGCGGCTATCGGCCGCGTATTACGCTTCACTGATGTTACGCAGCGCTTACACATCCGGTGGAAAGGAGGAGTAAGGGTTTGCAGATAAAGTGCAAAATGACTGATCTAAAGAATTTAGTGTGAGTGTGTTTAATTTAATCCAAACAGTTTAAGACCTGTTCTGTAATATCATTGGTCTGATGTGACGAGGCTAAATCTTTTGGTGGCTTGAAGCTCGTTAGCCCATAAAAATCAATTAGCTGCATTATTCTTTAAACTTCAGTGTTCGAAGCGTGTAGAAAAAGCAGCAGCTTATAGTTCAGAGTTTACAGTAGCGCTGACAAGCCAACAGGTCACAGCAGACAGTGTTTAAACTTAAGCAAACCTTTACACCGCAGTTAATCTGCTATTTACATTGAAATTTACCGTATATACTCGCGTATAAGTCGGTTTTTTAAGGAGTAAATTTCAGGTCTGAAGAGGGGTTCCGACTTATACGCAAGATATCTGGAAAAAGTAGTTTTTTTCCTAAGGAAAATGTCGACAGCTTGGGGACTGGAGCAAGTACTCGGACGAGCGAACGATGTTCCTTATCAGCAGGGATTATCAAAGACACATTATATCTTTTTAATAAATATATTGTTACATCCCAGGCTCGAAATGCATACAACAAAGGTAAATTTAAAAGGTAAAAAAAAAACAGCGAACGAATGAAGGATGCATGTGGAGAGAACAAGCTCCACAGAATTTATTAAATAAGACAACTCTCTGGTAACCCTGGTACCCTCGTCTTTAGTGACAGGTGTGATCAATTTCTGTGACACACCTCCCTCACGCTGCAGAACAGCCTTACCTGCGGAGACGTCCGACGCTTCACCTGTAAGCTCAGCTGCTACTGATACTAGACGATATGAACCAGCGTAAAAAAAATAAATATATATTCCTGACACAAACTAATTCTGACGCCGACTTATACGCGGGTCAATGCTAAATTCCTCAATTTTTCTGCTAAGAAAAAGGTCCGACTAATACGCGAATTGACTTAAACGCGAGTATATACGGTAAAGTTATCTTCAGTGTGAATTAGCAGCAGAGCAAACTAACTGCAGCACTTCCTGTTCAGTGTATATGAACCTAAAAAATGTCATTTTTCTGTTGGAATTATGTTACATGAACTCAATAGGATCTGTAAAATAGTTTGCATGAATCATCACAAAACTTTTTAAACCAAAGTTGATGGAAGCAATACACTTTGATCTGACTAGCCGTTAGCTTGTCAAGCAGGTCAAAAGTGACATTTATTTCAATAACATTGCTCAAAGAACTATCTTCAGCTGGTAAGACATTCATTTTTTATAACTTTGCAATAGAAATTTACTTGAAAAATCTGAGCCATCCTTTCAAGGTAAAACCAGAAAATTTTTCACCAGTTGGACAGCAAAAAAATATTTCCTGCTGCTTTGAATTTTATTGCTACATTTTCCCTTCAGGATTCAAGATTCTTTGTTGTCATACCAGACATGCATTTGAATTGAATGATAAGAACAATAAGGCCTGAGGTAATCAAAATAAACAAGATGAACAACTAGATTAAGAGCAATAAGAACAATTAAAAGTGATCGAGTTCTGAACAACAAAAATAGATGGTGTAGGAACAAGAGTCGCTTCATGTTCAGCAGATAGACGTGAACAATATTAATGTTCTTACATGAAAGCACATTTCTCAAGTTGTATTTTTAAAAGAAGAAACAGGAAACAATCTAAGATTTCAACTTGTCAGAGTTACTGCACTTCTGGTTTAAATCAGGACACCAGATGACGTTCTTGAATCCGAAAACTTTTATGTAAAACTTTTCTTTAACCTGTGGACTCCTGTCAGAGTTATTTAAGCTCATATAATCAAGATCTCTTACCTCACAAGTCGTCATGTTGTTTTAAATTCTGTTCTGAGAGGGAACAAAATGTCCTGCATATACAGTCAATTAATTTACAGTATACATCTGTCCAACGTTGGTGCAGGGTTCAGACATAGTGGTACTCAGACCAATTACCCTCCAACGTTTTTTCTGCCCCCTGTGTAAGTGTCCAAATCCCTGCTTCATTAAGTGCAGACAGTTGGATTAGTGGAATATAAGTTATTAGTCTCACCGCTAAGAAAAGTCTGCAAGGGACAGACCTCGTCTTCGGACACACACTCGCCATTTTCAAGCATTTTTCCCTCATCGCATGACAAACATTCATCGTCCTCAGGGCCACTACATGTAGCACAGTCCGAGTGGCACTCCTCACAATCGTTAGTGTCGTCGTTGCCGTAGAAACCATCGGGACACTCTGAAACACATTTCCCCTCTGGGGGAAAAGAAAGGAGAAGATTCTGTTTTGTGAGATAAGAATTTAATATTTATGCAAGTTAACTTTGGTTTTTTTTTGGGTGGTTGTTTTTAAAAGGAAACTGCTTTTATACATCAAAGTGTGTTTGCAGTGAAACTCTATTCGTTAATAAAAAAATCAAATGGAAATTCCTTTACTGTTCCAAAATATGACACATATGATGATTGGGATTGGAGATCTTTGAAGTGTAAAAAAATTACTAGAGCTGAGACAGCAACCCGGTAACTGAACCTAAAAACATTGATATGCAAATTTATCAGTATAACACAAAAGATTAGCGCTAACAAGAGGTATCGGCATTTGGATTCAAATCTCTTCTAATGGCGTTCAGGCTTTCTGAAGGTCTTTTAAAGTTTTTATTTGAACTTAGGTTGCTTTTCCACTCATTTTCTGTCCTTGTATCTAAACATGACAGTGTGCAATTTACAAAAGAGAAGAACGGACAAATGGAGGACAACAGGGAAATTTTCAGATCCAAAGTAATTTACCAAGGGCGAACGGTGTTTGAAAGTCATATCTTTATGAAACAGTGAAAAAAATCCATCAAAGGACCTTAAACAAGACCTGAGAGAAGCATCATCCTTTTAGTAACTGCATGACAAATTTTCAGCTTTTTGGTGAAAAAATTACAATTACATTGATTCTAAAGTACCATTCAGAGTGTCAAACAATATTTTCTTTGCTATTTTTCAGATTTTCAACTAAAGAAATGGGAACAAATTGTGGTTTTTGTGATAAGCTGCTTCCAACAAAGAGACTAAAGGTCTATTTTAAAAGTGTTTCTTTGCTAATTTGTCTTTCACGTGTCAACAAATGTTCATCTCTTGGAACCTTTTTGTGTTTAAATTGAGAGATTAGAGTTAAAAGCCTTAAAAAATGCAAAAAATGTTCCAGTGAAAATTATCAGGTAGAACACAACTTTGGAAAACCTTCAGAAAGGGATGACTCAAAACCTTTGTGCAGTGCTATAAATGAGGATTTAATTTCAAGCAAAATAGACTTTAAAGAAATCAAATAGACACAGATTTAATTTTCAATGATAAAATTGAAAAAAAAAAAAGATCAGGCCAAGAAAAAGAGTAAGTTAAATGCCGTAATGCACTATTAATGCTCTATTAATTTTTGTTTTATTTTCTTCAAAATAAAGGTTTTCATTATCAGATAAACTTGATAAAACACCTTATTTGTGTGTTTTTATTTAAAAAAAATCACAAGTTAAAAATACATTCATGTTGTCTGTGTATTGATTAGTTTTGAGGCTTGAATAGCAAAATATTAGCAAAATAAAAGAAGAGTGTAATTTTACCCAGTAAGAAGAGGTCGCTCTCACACCAGTAGCACTCGTGTTCGTCACAGCTCACGCAGTTGTCTTGACATGGAGCGCAGGTCATCTCCTCCTCCACGCTGTACGTTTTTGCAGGGCAGTATTTGTAGCAGCCATCCTGAAAGCTGACAATAAAAGCAGCAGTTGATACCTGCAGTCACACATACGCAGAAATCCTCTTTGCTCTCCCAGCACAAAAGAAAAGCCTTTTCATTCAGGTGAAATGAAGAGCAGAGCTAGTGCAGCAGTAAAATCACACAAGGCGACAGCGAGGCACACAGCCTTACTTGTAAAAGCCCTCAATGCAGGACAGGCAGTGCCTGGGGTTATCTGTTAAAAGCACAGAAAAAAACTCAGCTCTCTGTTTGAACAGGAAGACCCTCTGAACTTGGTCTTCAACAGACTGACATGAGAGCTCAGTCCTCTTCAGGCAGCACTCGTTTTGGGGAAACATTATAGCTACTGAACTGTGACTTACACAAAACACACTTCTTGCAGCCTTCCTCACAGGCCATGCAGTCATTATAATCTGGATCCTCCACTTCCCCTGAGAGCACACAAAGGAGACATCATGTGGGAAAAACATACAAAACAGTAAAATGGAACAATACAAGTCAAACTGCAGCTACATCCAAACCATTTCCTGAATGATACTTTGTTTACCTTCTCCACACTCCAGCTTCACACACAATCCATTGGACACGTAGTAAGAGGAGTTGCACTTCAGGCAGTAGTTTGGGTTGGTGCAGACGAGACAGTTTTCCGAACAGGGCTCACAGGTCTTCTCAGGAGTGTGGTAGAAGGCCTCAGGACAGGCCTCCACACAAACCCCTTTCTGCAGGTATCGCTCCATTCCAAACTTATCTGGAGATAATAATATACAGACTTGCATAGATAAATAAAATACTGTGCAAAATGATTACTACATAAAAAATGACTTTCACTGCTCTCATGAGCACCATTTTCAAATTTCAGGACTCAATTTGTTGTAAAAGTTATAAAAATCACCCTTTTATCCATTTTCTATGCTTGTTTGATCCTTTGCAGGGTTGCACTGTCTATCTCCAGCAGTCATTAGAGCAACACAGCTCACGAGCTTCAGCCCTACAAACCCAAACCTCTAAACCTTTACTAAACTGCCAATAAAAAAACCTCAGACAGTTTGGGACTATTAAAACTATAAAATTTAAATATTGTACTTTGTTCTCCTTTATGGGGTCAAAAGCTATTTCTACACTTTGTCAGCACATTTTTGGCAAGATATGCTTGGTGTGCACTTTAGGGTCTAGAAAGCACTCTGGCTGAGAGAAACCAAATTTTAGGGTAACAAAATGCTTCAGAATGTAAAACTATGATGGCAGAACTATTCCAGACTCCTTCATTCATCATCGGTGTTTAAGAGTTTTGAACCAAGGCAAGATTGCTGCAGCGAATGTACATCATGTGACATCGGTCATATAGAAACCTTCCAGTTTTAAATACAGTGATGTGAAAAATTATTTGCCTCCTTCTTGATTTCTTATTCTTTTGCATGTTTGTCACACAAAATGTTTCTGATCATCAAACACATTTAACCATTAGTCAAAGATAACACCTTTTCAACCTAACATTATTTATCAAATCATGCATTACAGAAGATGCTGCACTCAGAGTACATTCTTACAGCCTCATGCTGTCCTGTTTCTCAGTCTGTGTGCCTGTAATTTGTAGAATCATTCTCACCTGTCCCCGCCCCTTTATAAGGGGACTGTGAACTTCAGCAAGATGCCAGTTAGTTGAATACCCTCCTGCTTCTTTAGCCAACATGCTGTTTACCTGTTTCGGTCTGCAAATCCTATCCTATGAGTTTTGACCTGGTACCGTACCTGACTTCGACCTGTTAACCTGCTCCCTCAGAATCTCCTGCTGGCTTTGGATTATCTGGACTCTGGGTTTGTTTCTGCCCTTCGACAATGTCATCAGTCTGTCAGCCTGCCAACAAAACCATAAATGACCAGATCTTTGACTATTAGACTTAATATTTGGATCGTGATTGGGATTTGATTGCCTTGATGAACTTGGATTGTTTTACCCAGCTCTCCGTCTCAGCGCCTTGTGTTTTGATGTTAGCGCTTGTAGCTACATCGTCTCTCCATTTAACTACTTACCTCCTCAGCCCCTTGTTCCCCTAATTTCCTGTAAGGCTTCATACTCACCCCCTTCACAAAAGACTCACCTGAAAAGACTCACCTCATTAGAGCTCCACTGGCATGTGACATCATCCTGAGTGGCCAATCGCCATTTTGGTCCCCCTACCTGCAAGAAAGAGAAGAAGATACAGTGTTTCTTACTACTTCTTCTATACTTACCTTGTTCACGACACTAATTCTTGCTCTCTTTTCATCACAGGCGTCCTGGATTTTCTGCTCCTGCTGTTCCATAGAGGTTTTCCTGCTCATAACAATTTTAATACAATTGGTAAACGAATCTTTTCTTCAAATTAAGCTAGTACAGAATCGATGAAAAGGCAAAATCCAGTTGATTTAATGTTAGCATATATGACATACCTCAACATTGGAACCTTTTTTCTCCTCTTTTCTCCATTTTATTTTTAAAGTCACCTGTCAACACTATTTGCAACCTGTCCTGAGATGTGCACCATTAATCCATGCTCCTCCCTCTCCATAGAGCACAGTGCAGTGCTGCAGGACAGGTCAGGTAAATTCAATGAAAAATTCCAGGTGTTGTCATTTTCTGCATTTAATAGTTCTTTAATTTTCTAATCAGCACAATGAAAAAGTTCTAGGATGACCAGCAAACAAGTTATAATATAAATTATTTTAATGAAAAATAGGAGGGGGTTACAGCCCCCCCTTCCGCCCCCTCCTCTATGCAAAGAGCTGGCACTGAGAGGCACAGCTGGATTTTATTGCCTAAACTCAAGTCAGCACATACCAACTCAGTCAAAAGGAACAAACAGTTGAGCTTTATCTTTTCATGGGTCGGCATTTCCTGTTATTATTTACCAATTTAGCTTTTTTGTTGTTGTCAGCAAAAACAGGTCCTAATTTTTTATTAAAATAAAATGCACCACTGATGCAAATAATGCGTTGAATGAACTAAAAGAAGATTTCTAATGTTTACTTTTATAGGTCTGTATGGTGCTTTTTTCACCGGTTTCTCAACTGCAGTAGGGAAGTGATGGAAAAACCATGGATATCACATTAACACGAGAAACAATCAAAATAATACATTTACATACATTTTATCATTTTTTTATAAAACATTCATGTCTTGTTTAAATGATCTTGATGAGAGTTAAATGTCCACATTCTTGTTCTCATGAGACCGTTTAATAATCTCCTCTGTTCAACACATGGAAGTTCTATCATCCCTCAAATTAAGATTATAAAAAGCTTCATTACACAATAAAGAATACTCCTGTGAAGACCTATAAATAAATGTTATTTGACCCAAACTGGGTCCCATTGCTGCATTAGAGCCTTAGGAAACAATTCTTTTCATTTGTCAGCCATCTGCTCAACGCACACCATGAGTTGCATGTTGCTTCTTTACCTGTGTTACAGCTGGTACAGTTGGCAGGCCCTGCATCAACACATGTAGCGCAGGTGTGGTCACATAGGTGGCACTGCCCACCCGACTGGTACTTGCCTTTAGGACATGACACCATGCAGCGACCCTCATCTAGAGCCCTGCAGCCAAAGAAAGAAAAAAAAAAATCAATCAAACCAAGAAAAACCAACACTTATAAATGACGACTTTGCACATGAACTGATCTCATTTACATCGCAGCATGCACCATATGCCACATTTACACAGAGGTAGTTGAGTAAATTAACAAATGGAGATGAGACAGAGGCATGGGGATAGTAGTTCAAACTGATGGCAACACTGGAGATTTTAGAAAATGAATTTAATTATTTGATAATGAAACAAAAACCTATTTCTGATCAGTCTGCTGATATAAAACAATGGGAATGTTTTAAACACCCAACAGACAGGCCCTTAGTGATCTGACTGCTAGAAAAGCATTCAGCAGAAGGATGATGGTCTAAAATATGCAGCCAGATTATCTGAGAGCTAACTGAGAACAATATTGTGTGTGTTGAAGCTGAAGACATCAAATTATTGTCTTGATTTTGAGATTTTTGTGGGCTTTTTTTTTGCAGTTTGTGTTAGCCGCATTGAATTAGAAGATTTTCTGATTAGTCATCCATCCAGTTTATTTACCTACTTGTACTTGGACAGGCCACCAGTCCATCACATGACCACATAAAGACAAACAGCCACTCACACTTATAGCCAATTTAGAGTTGTCAATTAACCTGTCATTCATATTTTTGGTCTGTGGCAGGAAACCAGAGTTGTGGTGAGCATGCAAACTCCATACAACAAGGTCCTGACTGGGTTTCAAACCCAGGACCATCTTGTTGCAAAGTGCTACCAACGTCTTTAATGAAAATGAATTTCCTTGAGATGCACATTCAGGTTCTAAATAAAACATTGTTCTATCTGAAGGAGAATTTGTTGCACATGATCAAAACTCAAAGTTGGGTGCAAAACCCAGATTTCAAGTTTTGTTACTTAAAGGGGACATATCATGAAAATTCCACTTTTTTTAGCCCTTAAATGTTTTGTTTAGTGAATTTAAAGTTTCAATTTGTCACTCCATGTGTTGTGAAGATATTTTTATAAAAAGTTTTGGTCATATTTTTCAAGCTGTTCAGTTTTCTCTATTATCTATTAGGTTTTTTGAACTATTACGTCACAGGTCATGCCCTGGAAAAGCTAAATATGTTCATGGACTTCCAGCTAAACGCAGAGTGAATCCACCATCTTTATTTCTCGCTGCGAGTCTGTAGTCCATATGCCCAAAGTAAAAGTGTCAAAATGTTCTGTTGTTGGGTGTATTATCAACAAGTGGGGTCATTTTGGCTAAATCACGTAATATCTCCTAGTTTTAGCTTGTTATCACCAATGGAAGTATAAAAAAAACTGTCGGAGCTGATCTCAAGTCAGGAAACTTTTTCTGCAGTTTTTTTGCCTTTGAGGATCTATCCTGTATTCTGGGCATTTTCCGCTTTATTGTCAGTGCTGTGGTTGTTGTATGTCAAAATGGCTTACATCATCGGAAAGAGGAGAATCAGAGGTTTCATGTGATATATAGATTGTCGGTGTTCAATCAGGAATACGGGCCGCGCATGTGGCTGTACGTGCACGTGTTTACAGGGACCTGCCTGGAGCTCTGCATGCCAGCGGTTTTTAACCTGCACAACTCTTTACACTGTCTTCCAGCATCAGAAGCACTTCGAAGTGCGTGGTTAAGTTTTATTTTTAATGGTAATGTGCCCAAATCTGTGGCAAAAGTGTTTTTTGTTTGAGTAAAACACTTGAAAGACAAGTGCTTCAGTAACCTCCGCCAGTATCGACACGGGTTTGAAGCCACTGTTCGTCAGGTTCATTGTTTTCATTGTCCTCTCGCTCAGGGTCAGACTC
This sequence comes from Pachypanchax playfairii, assembly GCA_006937955.1. Lineage (NCBI taxonomy): Eukaryota > Metazoa > Chordata > Actinopteri > Cyprinodontiformes > Aplocheilidae > Pachypanchax > Pachypanchax playfairii. The sequence continues at coordinate 4,773,251 of SSNP01000013.1, read as the reverse complement.
TGGCTCGAACATGTACGACTGGATGGAAAACTCCTCCAACTTGATTTTTTATTGACAAATAAAATGTTTCTGCAGCGCTAGATTTCTGGATCTCAATCAAACTACCAAAATAGCTTAATGGGGTGGAGAGGAAAGGCCAACCTGGAGGGGGGCGTGGTATGCAGCACGTCTAACACATTTAAAGGGACTGCACCAAAACCAGTTGTTCTGCAGACCCTGTCTGAACAAGGGTGGAAGAGCAGCATATAGAAACACTATAATAAAAAAATTCAGACCTAATAACTGCTGTTCCATTAAATATAAACCACAACAAAAGCATGGTATTTTTATATAGTTTTTTAGACTATTTATTGATACATAAAAATATGTAACTGCATTGACTTGCTATATTGTTGTAGTTCTGAATCTTATATTTTGCTTTCTACAAAGATGTGTGCTTATATTTCGATAGACAGGTTTCTTTATCAATAATGAATCTGCACTTTTCCAGTTTTGATTATTATCCCACCAAAACCTGCTGTATATTGTCTGTTCATTCACATTAGCGCAAACAAACAGCAGGATGCATTCATTTCCTTTCTGACCCCAAATCTAAGAAGTCATGTCCAACTCACCGTGAAGAACCACAGCTGATGCAGTCTTCACTTTGCGGCCCTGTGCACTTCAGACACGTTGCATCACAAGCGTGACACATCCCGTAGCCGTCCTGGTACTCGCCTGACAGACAGCAAGAGAACCATGCTGACTCAGAAATGAATAAATGTCTGAGGCACAGAGGAGGGGTGAATGTCAAATGCAAATAAATGGATAAGACCAAACAGCTTTGCACTATTTGTTTTCACAAATAGAAAACAGCTGACCTGTGGTTAATGACGCGTCTATCTTGTTACAGAAACACAACTTTTATTCTATGTTCTCAACAGTATATAGAACATTTTGGTTGTGTCAACATGTGACAAAGGTGCATTTATATTTCCCAGAAGCAGTAGGGTAACGTGTAATAGAGGAGGGAGATGTTTCACTGACCGTCTGTGCACTTATTGTTCACAACACACACTCCCTTCTGGAGGCTATGACCGCTGGAACAGCTGCTGCAGTTCCCCCAACTCGGACCCACACAGGTGAGACAGCTGGCATCACACCTGAGGAGCGTAGCACAAATGTTGAATACACACACACACGAAACAAACAGACAAAACAGCTACTTGCACCACAGACAGGCATGCAACAACAAACACAAGCTCCAAAACAAGCATAAACAGACTGAAGCCAACCACCAGAATAAGTCCTGCCATGAGCCAATAAACAAACCTCCCACAACTGAACACACTCCAGTGAGCTCACCTCCTACATATCCTGTGCCCATCAGCTATCCCTGGGCTTGGCTCTGTTGCATAGAAGCCAGCACTGCAGGCGGACACACACCTCCACTCCTCCGTCATGAAGCCTTCTGCACAGTGGCTGCATGCATCGGCACCTGCACCTGATGCCACAACGGGCCCAAACAAACACAATCTTTAATGGACTGTCTGAAAGCAATGCCGAAACAAAGAGGTTAATCCAACTGATTGTGTCACTGACCCTTGACCTCACTCTCACCTGCACAGGTGGCGCAGGCCTTGTGACAGGGTTTGCATTTATCATCCTGATCGTCGTGGTAGAAACCGTCCACGCAGCTCCGCTGGCACCGGTTCCCCTGCAGACTGGAGAGGGTGGAGAGAGCATGTGGCACCATGACACACTCAGCCAATCATATGACACTGTACATGTGAGTCACTGCCATCATCAGACTGTAGGTCTGCTTTTCCAACCCACAACTCTTGCAGTCATGCCACCACAACCACTTGGTGAGTTTGAGTCATTGAACAATGTCATCCGGAAACTTCTAGCTCCACAATATGGTCAGTACGACCGATGCCTATGTCGATTTTGGAACAAGGGAAAGGCTTGCACAGAGTTAGACACTGTAGCTTTTTTTCAATTTATAATTGCAACAATACTGCTGTGAGAGTGCACATGCTGGGAGCATCAGTATTCATGACAACAGGAAGAGAAGTAGCAGTGTTTACAGAGCAGTTAATTCAAGCATCATCAAAGAATTTGTTTCACCTTGTGTCTGGTTTGCATTCGGTGCAGATGTTGTAAGAAGTACACTTCAAGCAGTTTTCACTGCACTTTCTGCACATCTTTGTATCTGTGTGGGGGAAATTGAAGCAAACGATACACACAGAACACACATCAGAGGCACAAATCCATCTCACTCAGACACCTCTCGGTTGCAGCGACAACAACTGAATGCTTATTAGCAGGCTCATATTCAGCTCCACTCCAAAATAAGCATGCATGAATATTTTGAAAAACAATAGAGTCAAAATGAGGCAAAAAACATGTTTGAAAATTAGAAGTCCAACCGTGATCCAGGAAGTAGTTATCCCCACAGGTGGCAGTGCAGGTACTGGTCCCCTCTATCAAGTGGTGACCTGGCTGACAGGAAGTGCACTGGTCACTTCGACTTCCTGTGCAGCTCTCGCAGGAGGAGTAGCACTTCTTACATCGCCGACGGTCACCCCAAAACCCTTTGGGACACTCTGACAAACACAACCTATTAGACAACAAAAGATGAAAAGAGCAGAGAGAGAGAAAATAATTAAAGCCATTTTAAATTCCGATTTAACTTAAAAATACACAAACCTTCAGAGTTTAACTCTGTATGTGGAAGACCAAGTTACATGCTGTCTGGATCTGTAATGTTTATTCATACCAACCTTGAGTTGTTCTTGAACTTGAGAAAAAAATGCTGACATGTGACACACTGCTGCGGGCCGGGCCCATCGCAGCCATCATCACTGCATTCTGGGTCACAGGATCCTGCAAGGGGCAAATACCAAAATGTAAAACAGCATCATACAGAAAGCATATTCAGAATGCTGACTGAATGTAGAAAAAAAATATATACAATGACAATTTGGTTAAAAACGGCATTAAACTATGAGAGTTGCCCAAATTAGAACAAAGGTTGAGTCACCGTTATATCCTTCAGTGAGATCATCACTGAGATCCTGTGAGATTTCAGCTGATCGGACTCGCTGATGATGCACATGATATGGTTGCTCTGCAGTGCCATAAATCACCAGAGACCAGGTCTTTAGCATCCCTGTGAAACAACAGCGAGCGAGAAAACAGGTTTGGCCCCGTGAGCCCTCCATTGTGTTTGTGTTTGAACTTTTGTGCATGTAGGTCTCACGATGCAGAGATGCTACAAAGAGAAGGAACAAACCTTGTTCAGCACCGACTCGCTTCTGAGAAGGAGTATCCTTGATTTTCAAAGTCCATTCCCCTACCGCCTGCTCCCCCCAGCAATGAACTGTCATGAATTCCCAGTTCTGAAATCCCTCAGTGGAGTTGTCAAGAGGCCTAAACCAAAAAATTACATAATGAGCATACGATTCTGGCTCATCCTAATTAGGAGGTCATTTAAAAGCAACCTTTAATTGCAAATGTTTTTAGTTACAAATCATTGCTTCTGACTGAATAATTACATTTTCTGAAATCCAGCAGTTTTTGTTCTTTTTTATATTTTACAAGTATTTTACAACCGTAGACTCAAATGAAGGAAGTAGATTTATATAAAAAATGACGTTTTCTCTCGTTTTACATGTTATTCAAGAAAATTTGATGAAAAAATACTGATCATGAAAATAAAAACAGTGTCGTGCTCAAACAAAGAAGAAAAATAAACTTTTCCTGACCCTTTCTATCACCATAAGTCACAGAGTCTAGAGCACAGCTGTACAACTATTACATCTTTTACTTCATCTATAAAGGGCAGAAATAATAAATAATTGTCTGAAGTGACTGCAGACATGTTTAGAATCATCTTTATAGGAGATTGAATGTGTTTCAGTTGTAAAGCACGGTGTTGGAAGTATCATGGTTTGAGATTATCTCATTGTTTCAGTGACTGAGTGGCATGTTGGAAGATTTGATAAAACATGTCCTCCTGTAATCTTCAAGATTTCAAGACAATCAGAATAATTTGGAACATACTAACACGTATGTGCATATGATCATTTTAGTTTGTATTACTGTTAAAATTATCATATAACTTTTTTTATGAATAAATATGATATTAGGAGTTATTGGGAGAAAAAAATATTAGTTTCCAAGACCAGCTGTTGACTCAAAAGGCTATTTTGAAAATTAAAAAAAAATGTGTGACAGATTTATTCTCCTTGAGGTTTATAGGTGAAATTCTTTTTACTGATGTCCACTGTTAAGTGTTGTTATAGTTTGTTTTTGCTGTTTGCTTGTTTGTTGAAGACATTTTAGTTTTTAAAACTACAACTTACTCTTTCTAAGTCTGCAGGTACAACAAGGAGAAATAAAATACAAAGACATGAGTCCTGATCATGTGACGTAAGTCTGTGGAAATGAGAAACCAACATCTTAACATGCAAAACTTGCACAAGATATGGCTGATTTAGTTTTAGTGACTGTAGGATTTTTTACATCTTATAATCACTGGACTTTTTTTGGTATTTATTTCAAGAGTATATTTAAAAAATAGCAGATGGGAAAAAAAACTGTCATGGTCTGTTAGAAACTTGCCAGAAATTAATTTAGTGAGGAACTTACCCAAAAAAAAGCTAGTTCCCCTGAAATACCATCTGACCATCACTCCTGTTGTTTTCCAACAGCATTTGCCAAAATCTACTTTTATTCTTTAACTGCCCGACTGAAGACTTTCGCTCTGAGCAGTGAGGACGCTAAACAAAAATGATGACTGAGTATGTGAGTATGACGGCTGAGCTTTACTCGTTACCTGTTCGCTAGAAGCTGTGACACGGTGCCTGTGGGTGACGTGAGTGTGATGAAAAGGTCGCCTCGACGACCATGAGCAATGGTTGTGCGGACTACAACGTGCTCCACATAAACGACGTGCTGCAGGGCCTTGCCAGAGCAGCCCGTCGTCTCGTACGCAGACACCAGCACTGAGCCGGGTTGAATAATCCTGTGACGAGGTAAACGAGATAAATGAGCAAAGACACACAGCGAGTGCCAGAGATAAGAGCAGAGACGGAAAACAAAGATGAGAAATACTAAAAAGAAAAGTGTTTACGTGAATCAGAGTGAGACGGAAATAGGGATGAAGAAATGAAGGGAAGCCCCCAAGCTGAAAAAAAGATATTTTTTTGTTTTATTGTTGGTCTGATACCTGCTCAGCTGGATGGCAGCCTCCTCCACACACTCATGCTGAGAGGGGACTTGTTTCCAGCTCTCAGCCTCCCTCACCATGCGTTCAGCATCCAGCAGGCCGAAACCATAAAGGTGGCTCACTAACAGACACAAACACACATTAGCTGGAGTGGGGCATGCCCATATAAGGGCATGTAAAAAGATTTGCCATCCTCCTGAGACACTGTAGGCGTTTATCACCATTCTGTTCACTGTACCTTGTTAGTTTATAATACTCTTACTGCTTCATGGTTTCCATAAAAAAGTTAAGGGAACATTCACCACTTTGAGTTTTAAAGTGATTTTGTGAACAAAATGTTACACCGAACTTCTACAAACTACTGACAGCTACTGATAATAAAAATAATAATATGTTTATTAAAAGAAAATTAGCAGATCTGTGTTGTTACCTTTGTATCCAGCACCATTAATGTGCCAATCTGGAGCACTAAGATGATGAGCTTTAGATGTGTGGACTATAATGTGCTGCACATCTCTCCAGGTCAGCAAAGGACTATAAAAAGGTCAAATAGCATATTCTCAGCAAACGTCATCTCTGTTGATTTTTACTTGGTGTGATTGTTGGATTTAGTTTGAAATTCAGAAGCTCACTTGGCCTCCAAAGTGAGAGCGATGATGCCGGCAGCCACTGAGGAGGAGAAGGAAGTCCCTGAGCGAGCGCTGCTGCAGCTCTGCTGTGGTCCAAGAGTTACCTGTCAAGCACGCAAGATCTGATCAAATTCAGTTTTCACATGTATCTGCACATAGAAGAGTTTTCTGAAATAATAAAAAGGAGATGCTGGAATATTTTTTATCTTTTGTATGGTTGAGAGTTTAGATTCAAATATTTAATGTCCCATAGTTAATATTAAATGAGCCTGTCTTACTTCTCTATGATTTAAAAGATTAGGATGCAGCATTTTGAATATACTGTGATCTCATTAACTGCTAGAGTCCCTTTTTTTACTATGTGTGTCACTATGCAGTCACAATATATATTTGACATTAGCCTTTTATTGTGTTTTGATTTATTGTTGGTATACAGCGGCTTCACGGTGGCACAGTTGGTAGCAATGTTGTTCAAAATGTAGCTGTTCTGCAAGAAGTTTGCATGTTCTCCCTGTGCATGTGGGTGTTCTGCATGTTCTCCTTGTGCATGTGGGTTTTCTGAATGTTCTCCCTGTGCATGTGGGTTTTCTGCTTGTTCTCCCTGTGCGTGTGGGTTTTCTGCATGTTCTCCCTGTGCATGTGGGTTTTCTGCATGTTCTCCCTGTGCATGTGGGTTTTCTGCATGTTCTCCCTGTGCATGTGGGTTTTCTGAATGTTCTCTCTGTGCATGTGTGGGTGTTCTGCATGTTCTCCCTGTGCATGTGGGTGTTCTGCATGTTCTCCCTGTGCGTGTGGGTTTTCTGCATGTTCTCCCTGTGCATGTGGGTTTTCTGCATGTTCTCCCTGTGCATGTGTGGGTGTTCTGCATGTTCTCCCTGTGCATGTGTGGGTGTTCTGCATGTTCTCCCTGTGCATGTGTGGGTGTTCTGCATGTTCTCCCTGTGCATGTGGGTGTTCTGCATGTTCTCCCTGTGCATGTGGGTTTTCTGCATGTTCTCCCTGTGCATGTGGGTTTTCTGAATGTTCTCTCTGTGCATGTGTGGGTGTTCTGCATGTTCTCCCTGTGCATGTGGGTGTTCTGCATGTTCTCCCTGTGCGTGTGGGTTTTCTGCATGTTCTCCCTGTGCATGTGGGTTTTCTGCTTGTTCTCCCTGTGCGTGTGGGTTTTCTGCATGTTCTCCCTGTGCATGTGGGTGTTCTGCATGTTCTCCCTGTGCATGTGGGTGTTCTGCATGTTCTCCTGTGCATGTGGGTGTTCTGCATGTTCTCCCTGTGCGTGTGGGTTTTCTGCATGTTCTCCCTGTGCATGTGGGTTTTCTGCATGTTCTCCCTGTGCATGTGGGTTTTCTGCTTGTTCTCCCTGTGCGTGTGGGTTTTCTGCATGTTCTCCCTGTGCATGTGGGTTTTCTGCTTGTTCTCCCTGTGCGTGTGGGTTTTCTGCATGTTCTCCCTGTGCATGTGGGTTTTCTGCATGTTCTCCCTGTGCATGTGTGGGTTTTCTCCACGAAGTAAGAGTTTCTTCCCACTGACCAAGAACATGCATGTTTAGTTAATTAATGATTCTAAACTATGTGCAAGTGTGTTTGAATGGTTGTTTGTGTCCATGTGGTCAGGGGAGGAGCTGGGGGATGCACCCTGTACAGGAACAAGCAGGACAGTAAAATAGTTGGATGTCTATACAAGGTCTGTTTAGAAAAGCGTGGGTAAGATATACTACTTTTAAAACAAATACATAAAAAATATTATTCATTGTCATTATTATTCTTGTTACATATATTTTTTATTCTTTTTAGTGTTTTTAAAAAGCCCCTTGTAAATAGTGAAAAGAAAAAACAAACACATGCTTAAATTATTTAACCAGAAAAAATAATAAAGAAAAGAAATAAAAAAGCAAAACTTCTCATTTCCCCAATTTTGTTGGATGTTTTCTTTCTTTCTTTCTTTCTTTCTTTCTTTCTTTCTTTCTTTCTTTCTTTCTTTCTTTCTTTCTTTCTTTCTTTCTTTCTTTCTTTCTTTCTTTCTTTCTTTCTTTCTTTCTTTCTTTCTTTTTTTTGGTCATACCATTTTTGAGGTTTTGATACAGTTAATAAACTAGAAAATTGATACTCTTTGAATGCCCTTAATAAAAACTAACAGATTGAAACTGTTTATAATATTTTGTTGAATTGAGCTGATAAATATGGAACTGCTAGTCTTCAGATTTTACAATTGTTTCATTTTTATGCTGGAAAATTTTAAAATTAGAATTTTGACAGCTTGTAAAGGATCCATGTGAGGCGGAGTGCCTTGATTGACAGGTGTCTCAGACTATAACGCTCAGCTGCCTGATACACCCTCTTGCACCTCAGTTTCCAAATACAGTCTGGCTTTGAGCAGCATGACGTCAAACTTTAAAAATGACCTTTGAGGTTCGATCCCAGTTACAAGTGGAATAACCAAAAATCTGTAAAAAAGAATCAGCAAAATTTAACTGTCCTGTAAAATGAAGAAAAAGTCTTAAACCTGGATTTCTAACTAAGTTTATGAGTTTTCAATATAGTTTGATAAAGTAAGACTTTTTAAAATTCACAACTCATGTTTTAGATCCGAAATTAGAGTTACAGAACTCTGAACAAAAATAGCTAAGTGCTTTTTAAAAAATATTCTTCTTTACGAGTCAAAGGTTCATCGCTCCATCTTTTCTGTTGTGCTGAAGCGAATGAGGCTTGAACATATGAACTCTATACCTGATGTGACTTTTATATTAGCAGTGTAGAGAGTGCTTGAAGTAAAGTTGCATCACATAAACACGGTCATTCTAGCATCCACCACATTTACATAAGAGAAGCAGGAGTTTTCACCTTAACACACGCTGGGAATTATTTTACAAATTGCCTGCCGTAGTCAAGAGTACTTAACTTAATTTGATTTACTTAATCAAATTTACAGATAAAAAGTTTATCTGTGATGTCACTTTGCTGAAACAAATATGGACTTTCAGTGTAACTCATGGGGTATTTATTATGGTAATTATATTTGTATATACTACACATTTGTTGGAAAATTTTTTAAAAAGTCAGATATCTTGTTGCACGTTGACAAAATCCTTTTACCGTGGGAATACAAACAAATTTGTCCATGTCTTTAGGCTACTGCATATAATTTAAGTCTTAATGACTCAATTTATGATTTTGGTCTCAACTCACAAACTCCTCTGCCTCGTCGCCACCGTGAGCTGCTGCCAGTGTGGACGAGCATTGTTCCAGGTAATCTGGCTGAAGTCCATCGCGAGTGACGCTGCTGATAGAAATGGTGTAAATGCTGTTGCTGTAGCCATCACAAGAGCAGTGATCACCCGCTTGCCCTCCATTTCCTGATGGCCACACAAAAATTGAACCCCTCCCATGCCGACCCTGTATTTTAAGTTGCAAAAAAGATTTATGACTTATTACTGATGTTAAATTGGATATAAACAAAAACAGCCAAAGAATTGTTTTCTTTTCTATGTTATACTCTCACTGTTTTAGAGCCGCTCTGTAAAGCAAGTTGAGCCAGAGGTCCAGGTCCCTCCAGAGTGGCTCCATCATCTTCTGGCCCCCAGCCAGCTAAATAAATATCAATATGCTGCGGCCTGAAAGTCAGGGATATGGCTTCCACAATATCTGTTACGTCTCCATTCAACATACGGATGCCTATAATAAAAGTTGTGAGTAAAGACAACTATATTAGTTATAACTCCCACCTCAGGAAGCCTTTTAAAGTGCTACTGTCATGCCATCACATGGACTTGCCTCCTATCTGAGCGTGGAATGAGATTCCAACTGTGCACTGTGGGTTATTTGCAGTTGCAGCCACTGTCCCTGCACACTGAGTCCCATGGCTTCAGAAGAAGGAGGAGAACATCCAAACATGACGTTAGATGCATATGCATGAGGAGAAGACAGATATTTCCATAACAAAAAAGTTGGTGACAAAACTAAATTCAGACTGGGAAATTTACACATCAATACATCAAAAAGGAAAACTTGCATTAATGAATGTTTCAATCATAATTAGGAAGATTTCTAGCAGCTATACAAAGAAAAATTCCGAGAAAATATGTACTTACAAGTTAGCAACATTGTTAGAATAAGTTGAAGAGGGATCTTTGTCTTGTCCGTTCACATTATAGCTGGCAAGTGGATCCTAAATCAGGAGAATACCAAGCACATAAGAGCTTCCAGCAGTTATCTGTCTCAATTTCATCAGACAAATCACAAAGAGCATTATTCACCAGTCCACTAGGCAGTTAAGTGGATCAGACATTTAATGTCCATTCCAATACTCTTAACTGGCCTTTCCAAACCTTTAACCCAAGCACTCTTGCCTGAAATATCTGTCTCAGTTCCTTGCTCTGTCACTAAAAGCTCTGCCAAATTGCTTATGATTAATGTTCCCTTCCTTGAGAAGAGCCTCCCATCCTGGGGCACTTACATAATTTGGCTTTAGATCAGGGTGCTCTCTCTCAATGCCATCATCTAGGACAGATACCACCACATTCTTCCCAGTGTATCCTCTCTTCCAGGCTCCAGCAATGTTCATATGAGACCTGCAGGCTTTCGATTCATCACTGCAGTGCTGTAAAACAAACAGCCCCTCTTAATTCTTGAGAATCTAAGGATAAAAGTTAGGCTTTGTCTTTTATTTGTCTGTTCTTTAGAAAACTGACGCACAATGTACCACAGGTTGTTCCAAACAGGGCCACTAAAGTTTTTGTTCTGGGTGATATGGAGCCGATCAGTGGTAATGTGAAGGTGATTGGTCTGCATGTCAGCCACATCGTTGTAATTCCTGTTTGATGTCCTCTTTGGTCTCCTCTGGACCAGCTGCTGCTGGAGCCATTCCACCTTAAAAACACACAAGTGATATTTGCAAAAATGTAGGAGACCAACATTGTATAATTTTTTAATCTATAAATTCAGCAAAAAATTAAGTGTATAGATTTTAGAAAAATGCAACACATGGTGATATTACTACCTTTTTTAAATTGTTTCTTGCTTGCTTTTCTTTTGTAAACTTCACTCTTTTTGAAATATTTTCATTCTGGTCTGAAGCAGCTGCTTGACTTGCCAACTCTACCATTTTTCACAGTACCAGCCTTGCTATGCTGAACGGACTATTTACTGTATTAGGCAACCTGCAATGGTGCCTGGTATTAGCTGGTAGATATAAACACAATGCCAACGTCATGCCCATCGAAATCAATATTTTACTATATTTTAAATCAAGTATAATTTTTAAATGAAATTCTGCACCTTAATTCTGTACCCCTCTTAACACCATGTTGAGGTATTATTCTTTTTAAAAACAGAGCTTTTTATTAAATTGTTCCATATTCAAGCTTTAAAGTCGAGATTAGAAACAACAAGGAGGACTACAGGAAAAAGCTGGAGAACAAACTCCATCAAAACATTGTAAGAGATGTGTGGTGAGGGATGAAGAAGAAGAAGATCACAGGCTTTAAGCAGAAGGAGGATCACTTAAATGGAAGTCTGGATATGAATGAACTGAACATGTTCTTCAACAGGTTCAGTTTAGAGACAAGCCGAACATCTCCCTCTCCTGCCCCAATACAAACAAATCTGATCTCTTCTCACTCGCAGCTTCCCTGTCACACCTAAACCATCTCATCTTCTTCCTCAGTCATGGATCTTGTTTCTGGTGCTTTCCCATCATCTCCAACATCAAAAGAAGCTGGTGTTCTCATTACCACCCCCTTTTGCCCATCTGTATCTAGCAGTGAAGAAGCAGCTGGAGAGACTGAACAGGAACAAGGCAGCTGGTCCAGATGGTGTTAGCCATAAAGTCCTAAAGGCTTGTGCAGATCGGTTATGTGGGATTCTGCGGCATCTCTTCAACTTTAGCCTCATACAAGAAAAGGTTCCAGTGCTATGGAAAAAAATACGGCCTTGTACCAAAGACATATCATCCATTGGTCCTTAACAACTGCAGCCCTGTTGCACGGACACTATATCATGAAAGTCTTGGAGAGACTCATGTTGGTCCACATAAAAAAGCAAACAAGTACGTTTCAAGACCCACTGCAGTTTGCTTATTGCTGTGGTATTGGAGTGGAAGAGGCGATCATACACCTGTTTCAACAAACCAACTGTCATCTGGACAAAGCAGACAATGCTGTGAGGATTAAGACCTGACAAACAAACCACAGTTTGTGAGACTGCTGTGTGTGTGACCAGGTGATCAGCAGCACAGGAGAACCACAGGGGACTGTATTCTCACCAATCCTTTTTACACTGTACTTCAGTTTTTATTATTTTTTCACTATAAATGTCATCAGTGATTTGTCTGTTACAGTTACTTAGTGTTGCCTGAAAAGTATATTTTTACAAACAGGACAATTACAGACCTGAGTCGCCCTGGAATGAACCAGAACAGATCCTGACTAAAGACTTGGACTAGAGTGCTTCAAACTCACTGAAGACCACAACTTCTGCATCACCGTTTTTACCCTCACCAGAAACCATAACTACCACAGCAGAGTTCAGTCTGACGAGATCTACCGATGAGCCAGTTCCTCCTCTAAAATCCAAGCAGTCTGGTGAAGTATTTAGCCATCCTAAAGAGAGGGCACACCATGGTGGTCCCTCACAGCCGCCGGACTTTGCAACGTCACCAGAACCCAGAAGAAATGCTTTTTATTCCACAATAACAAAGAAACCATTCAGTTAAAATCTGAATTTTGGATGAGAAAGGCTGTTTGTTTAAATTATACTTGTTTTATTTTAAGACTGAAAACACTGAAGCCAACCTGAAGGCCTTCCTTTGGATGTTTGCCCTGTGTGTTTAATAGCTTTTTGTCTGCAGAGTTGCAAAGGCCCAGTCTATAACAAAAGCTGATATTCTCTCCCACATTAAGAATGTAAACTTGTACTTGTACAGCTCAAAAAAGTTATGCTGCTCATTAATATTTCAGCAGACTACTCCATCTTGCCTTATATCACATTACTGTACCTCTGCTTCCTTTGCAATGTGATGAGTCACTTCTCTGTTGCCAGCAGTGGAACGATTTTCGGTTTCATGGTGATGGAAACTGTAGTAATTCTTCAGCTCTCCGATCTGAGGAAACACATGGAAATCCTCAGTTATTATTAATTTATTTTTGTTAAAAGACAAGCATGCTGCACCTACAGCACAGTTGGGGTTCTAAACAGATGTTAAATTATTTAAAACAGGTGGTGTCTTTCATTAATGTGGCTACCTTACACCTGTGATAGTATTTCAGTAAATGGCAACCCAAGCTGCAGGATGTCAGCCACACTACTGCTCGTATTTGTCTGAGGTGACTTCATCATGCACACTTGAGCAAATGTGTCAGAACGCTCACAGATTATCACAATTATTAGAATTTTATACGAAACAATTTAGCTTTATTAAAAAGTAATTAGTTGGACATTTCTCTGACAGAACAGAATGAATATTATTCTCGATTTATTCCCACCTGACTTGATTGTTAAATTTACCCAGATTTTTTTCCCCACCTTGGCTTTAGCAAAAAAAATGTTTTTGTTTAATTTGTTACCTTCAATTTGTTCAATTTACATGCTGCAGTTCTGAACCTACATCTGCTAACCCGAGAGAGAAGTTTAGTTTTACAGACATGCTTTATTTATCTGTATTTTTTAAATAATTTATGAGACCGTTCAGTGAATAAAACAGTGAACTTTATTGCTCTTTTAGTTAAGCTCTAACGACCTTGAACAAAATCATAGTACAGTTCAAGATGCTGATTCTGGTGGATTATCTAATTTCCCTTTTGGGTTAATAAAGTATGTTTGAATTTAACTGAATTTCACTGCCAGGTCCTTTATTTTATATGGTTAATGCCACGAAAATATTTATTATATTTGTTGCAGCTTTTTTCTGCAACAATAATCTGTTTATATCACTGTTTTGTAAGAAATTTCAAAATCTGTGATGTTTTTATTGTTCTTATTTTACTTAAACCCTTTTAAGACGATACAAAAGTGAAACCCTAAGAGAGAACTGACACGTTATGACAAAACAAAATGTTGTCTTTTGTAGAAATACATAATTTTGCAATGATTTTCTGTATTTACTTTTGAGTAATGCATCAGAATTGTAGCTTTTTTTTAAAAATGAAACTGTCTACTCGATCCTTCAGTTTTTGCCCAGATATCTGTAAATGCAATTCAGGAGAAGATGTGTGGAACTTCTCCGCCAGTATTTTAGTTTTACATTGAACAAGTATTAATTACAGACTAATTGTGGCTGATTTCTCATATTTTTGGTGATATTGGTTATTTGTCAAACAGTGTTTAGCATACGAAGATCCAATTATCAAATTTTTAATTTATTGATATCAAAATAATACTTCTGACTGCTTGTTGTGTTTCTGCACACTTACCTGACCCATATTGATAAATCCATATTTATCTGCTATCCTTTTCACACTCTTAGTGTCCCCTTTTATTTTTATGGCCCAGTTGTTTGTATAAATTCCCGCTTGACAAAACTGAAGCAGGGTTCCCATCCAGAGCATGAAAAAATGCATCGTTCCTGCTTGTGATGAATCAACAGGCTTCCTCAGAAGATTCAAGTGTTGTTCCTGCTGTTAGTTTGGCTAAAGCAACTTCTCATCGCTAAAAGTTTTAAGTGAAAATGATGAAACTCCAAAATGTTCTTGATCTTTCAAAGAAAAGGAAGGATGATTGTCGACTGAAGCTGTCAAGACCTGACTCTGTCTCTTTGTCAGCACCTACCTATCAGATTACTTCAACATGGGAGCGAGGTATTAACTAATCATGGCGGTCTCCTTCAGTGATCCGGCCTGTGTTTGCTCTGAAGACTGTGCACTTTGTCTGCATGTTCCAGTTTAGACTTCTCTTTACTTCTGCATTTTTTCTGGTTTCAAACTAAAATAGAGAAACTTAAAGACCTCAGTTATTTATAACATTGTGCTGACAAGATCAAGTTTATAAAAGTTTTACAGTGAGATGATCACACACATGATGTAACCTGCTTTTTGTGGTGATAAATAAAACACAAGCAGGGAATATATGAGATATAAATAATAATGTTATTCATAGGTCAAAGTGATTTTTCTCATAAAATATGCATGAGGTTAATTGAAAACTCTAAATTATCCCTAAATGTGTGTGTGTGTGTGTGTGGGTTTGTATTTCTAACCTCCTGAGGACCCGTTTCCTGACTTTTACTATCTTTCTGGGGTCCGAGGGTTCTTGTGGGGACCGAAGCCTGGTCCCCATGAGGGGGACTCCCCTTTTTAGGGTTAGGGGTTAGGTTTATAGGTATGGTGTGAATAGAGTTTTAGTTAGTCTTAGGGTTAGTTATAGATCAGTAATGGTTAAGGTTAGGAAAAGGGTTTGGGTTAGGTATAAATCTAGTTACTAAAATCAATGGAAGTCAATGGACGGTCCCCATAAGGATACCATAACACACTTGTGTGTGTGTGTGTGTGTGTGTGTGTGACTGTCAACTTGTTCAGGTGTGACCACACCTCTCACCCAACTACCCTGAATAGGAATAAGCAGGTATAGATAATGGATGAATGGATGGATAATTTTTTATTAACTAACTTTTGTTTAAATTAAAAAATCTTTGATGAAAAAAATAATGTTAACATCATGATTTAGTCAATCCTGTTGTTAGTTGCCCGAGTGTGCTTTTTATCATTATTAAAACATTTAAATGTTTTTTTAAATAATGAGATATTTTTATGTTCGTGTTTTTGTTTTTTTTTACATTTGTTAATGTTTCTTTCTTTTTATAAAAAGCACAAAAAGAAGTCATTATATTGTTCCAAGACCATTTTTATCTGAAACTCAACTTATCCATTTGAATAAGTTCCATAATTCTCCATGTTATTTTTCATAAAACACAATAAAGGAAACCGAACAATGAAACCACAAAAGAAATTAATTATTATCTGATGACCTTTTGATTGGTACCAATAAAATGAGCAAATTCCAAGTAATGACAAAAACACTGCCTAAGAATAATTCAGTCATATACTAAATGTTTTATTTCCACATAAACCTTTAAAAGTCTTTACATGTTCTTTTAAATTAGTCCTTAAAAATTATTTGGGATGTTTAACTGACAATCCTCATTCAAGTAACATCATGCAAATAATGTATTTTTTTCATCTTCATGAAATATGTTTTTATTATTTTCTTTCCATACTCTCAGTCATACCATACATAGAGAAGACACATTTGAATACATTTGTCTCTTGTTACAGTTTCTGATATGGATCTTTAAGTGGCCTGTATGTCTGCTGAAGGAACTCAGTGAAGGAGTATAATCAATGCTTGCAGGAAGTGTTCAAACTCATTTTTATTGTAATTATATTTATATTTTTGCCATTTTTGGCCTAATGCCTTTGCTCTTGGCACCGCAGCAGTCTGCAGTGTGAATTTATATCCCCGCAATTGGAAATTTGTCACTTAAACTGGGTCAGTCTGAAGCAATCACAAGAAAATCCTTCACAGCTTTTTAAAACCAGAACATTGTAGTTTTAAAATTTCATGTTTAAACTCTGCAAACTGAGAAGCTGAGCTACTTGACTGGCAGTAAATTACAGGTGTAACATATATAATCATTCATGTTATGTTTGCGCTGGAACTCAAACAATGATTGTACATTTTACACATTTTTTTTCTTTATCTCACCAGTTTTTTTTAGTTCTTTTGTTAGGAGATAAACATGGGATTTTTTTTTCCCTTCTCAGTATCTGCAAGGTGTCCAGGCCCAGGGCCAGTAAGTTAATCCTAAACATGATGCTGCTGGGACCAGTTGGTTTTACTGAGATTTAAGTGTGCTACTTACTTTTTATTTTTACCACAGTGTTTAAAATTCTGTTTTACTTAATTTGCACACAGTTATTAGTAAAGGAACTCTGGCAGAGACAATGAACTGAATTGGGTCATCTGTGTTATCTTTAAAGTTGGAACTGCTCCTGTTCATCTTGTTATTTTGCAGCAGGTACCACAGAGGAAGCAAATCTCATCCTGAGCCAAAGAGCTTATTATTGTTCCATGTTTTATTTTTCTGCTTAATGCTCACTGAAGAACTGTGAATGGTGACAGTTGATAAGAATTGGAGCACGATTACCAGAATCTGTGATGAAACACATCCCAGCATGCCAGTTAATTATAGTTTAATCTGTTTGTATTACACAAGAAGATGAGAAATTTTGCGGCTTGTTTTTCACCAAAGTTTCTATCTTGTTGTGCAAAATATTTCTTTGTAAAAAATTCAATTACCTTGATGACAGTGCAGAGTGACAAGATACAGCAAAAATCTGTTCTATGAAGTTTGTTAAATGACAAATATTCTTACACAATTTTAAAGAAAAACATTGTTAGATTTGAGTTTTCATGATTTTAAGGGCCACTCTTCATTTTTATTATCTATTTTTTTTTACATTACAACCAGTTCTGAAATAGGACACTGTGTAAGATGTAAATAAAAACAGAATGTAATAATTTTCAAGTATTTTGAACCTATATTTCATTCCCAAATTGAACATAAACAGTATAACAGATGCCAAAAACTAATTTATTTTAACCATTTCATAGAAATATGAACTCCATTTGAATTTGACGGCAGAAACACGTTTTAGGAGAGGAATGTTGTCCCTGGTCTGCAGACAGATCAGTTCAGCATGTGGACTATTCTCCTGTGAAACAATGCTGTTGTGATAAATGCAGTATGATGTTTTAACATTGTATTGCTGAAATATGCAAGGCCTTCCCTGAAAGAGACATCGTTTAGATGGGAGCAGATGTTGCAGATGTTTCAGCATTGATCGTGATTTTTTAGAGCTACCCAACTCAAATGCACTAGGGGAACCCCATACTATGCTAACTTTAAAACTGTGTGCTTAGAACAATCTGAGCTGTCTCTCTGCTCTCCTGCCTGCAGGACTCCAGTTTAATTGTACCAATTACTTTTTAAGTCTCATGCCCCACGGGCACTTGAGTGTGCCATGTCCGAGTGCCAGGGTGCACAGCAGCTCCAGGCAGACTGGCACCAAACGGCAGGCACAGAATGTTGCCACAGGCCCAATGCATAGGGGATGTCCTCAAGAACGATCTATAATACACAACGGGGAACTCATTATTAAACATCCAAAGAACTAACTAAGATGCTGCAAAGATCATCCATGTTTCGGCTGATTTTATTGAGTAGAGGAGTTGTTTTCTCCTAGTGTTTTCACAGTAATTGTCTTTGAGTTAATAAGTAGGTGAATATAAAAGAAAACATACTTCATAGTGCTTGAAGAGTAGTTGTTTTTTCTTGTGTACCCAGCTGTTAGGATGTTGTTGTATTGAAAGATAAATCTAATGTTCATTGTGTCCTTGAACGCTGAATTACAAAGGAATTTTTTCATGATGCAACTCACCCTAACAGTTCCTATCATCTTTTCCACAATGGAGAGCAAAACAAGCTAGCAAAGCAAAACAAAGGGGCAAAGCACCTCTTGGCAAAGCAGTCTCAAGACTTTGAAGTTATCTAACTTGTCTTCAGAGAGGCTGACTTTGATGTTCAGAAAGCTTTCAGACAGTGACATATTCCCCTGAAAATAATTGTCAAATGTGTTCGTGAGCGCACTCACTGCCCTGCAGGCAGCATAGATTTGAACTCTTGTTGTTCTTTGTTCAAAATGTTCTGCTGTTTCATAAGCTCTGTTGTTTGACATTATTAGTGTTTCTGCAATAACACGGCAGGTTGAGAAGTTTACATATAGAAGACCTGAACACTCTCATCCGCAATGGGAGTTGTGTTGATTTGTTTATTTAGTTCATCATTGAGACCACACACACAAGCTATGTTTCTTCTATGTGTCAAGAAAATCAAAAGCAAAATGTTTGAAATGTTGCTCCACAAAACAAATGTGTATCAGGGATATTTTTAACTGCCAAAAACTTGGTGCAAATAAAACAGGCTTTTTGTCAGAAGACAGCATTAGTAGGCTACAATGACTGTCATGAAAGGAGCGGTGGTCATAATTTCAAGCGTTTTGAATAAAAAAAGGGTCAAAAGAAAAATGCGTTCGCCTTGTCATAAACAACAACAGCTGGTATGAATAAGATTTTGACATTTGTATCAACTTTGTGAAATATGCGGCTTTATAATGTTTAAAAACAATAATTCAGACAAAAATATACAAAAATGTATCAATGTCACATATAGTGACATGCAAATCTAAGGCTGCATTTTATTATCTTATAGACACATATTCATTATTTTATCCATACATACAGTATATCCATAAGGAAAGCTGTAGGAAATAATCTATTGCAATCCAGAAACGCACATTTTAAAATTATCCTCTGGAGTCAGTTTCACCCTGAGCTCTTCCAAACCTGATGATCTTTTCACTCTCCTAATGGTGAGTTAGGTCACCATCAGTCATGACACAAGATGAAACAACCTTTAGACCTTAAATCTGTAGGGGATTGAATCAACCTCTCCCAACATTAATCTTTGTCTCGTCTGGAGTTCAGTAGTGGTTGTTCAGGACCGTGTTCCTGTCGGGGATGTTCCAGGTCAGTGGGTTACTTCAGTGTCAAGAATATCACCGTGACAACAAGTGCTCAGATTAAACTTGTAGCTACAGTTTATCCATCTTAAAGACATTCTGGTCTGGGAACACCAGAAGTTTGGTGACGGGGTGAAGTTTATTTGGAGGGCTTGAAATAATAACTCAGTTCAAAAACTCAGTTCAAACTCTCTCTGAAAACCAAATTCAAGACTCAGAAAGTAATACACAAAATCCCTGATCTGACAGATAAACCTCTGATAGGTAACCAACCTTATGTGTCCCAATGAGGAAAAATAGAGTTGTAGTCCAGGGTACAGAAGCAGGATTTAAACCATAGGCAAGTGTGTCAGACAGGGAAGCAGGGAAAAGCAAGGTCAATAATCCAAAACCGGTTGATAACACCAGACTACGCTGGCATGATGCTGCGCTAAGGTGAACAAACGAACTGGCACTAGACTGGTGAAACTGTATGGTAACTGGGTGCAAACAGATGCAGTGAATGACGTATTTGGAGATGTGACAATATGGCAATGAAATTGAACCCTTTATACAAACATAAAGAATGACCAACTAATGCTAACAACAAAGATCCAAGAAACAAAAGTAACCCAAACTAAGACTAACACACATATGAACAAGAAGAGGAGAACTAAGAACAAGACAAGGTGGCCAAAAGAGTGAATAAACTTAATACTAGGCAACGACAAACCCAGAGACAGGTAACCAAGACTTAAAGAGGCCATTTCACACAGATTCCATGACTTTGTAGTTATTTCTGAAGTATTAACCTGTAATATGAAACATTTTATAACTAAAAAACATTAGGAAACACTGATTAACAGACCTTTCAATCTGTGCATGAAGATTCGGCTGGCTTCGTCAGGCTTCGGGCTGCAACTCATTAATATTCATTATTCGAATTTGCTGAACTCTGATTGGCTAACAAACTAGCCTATGAGAGCAAGGCATCCTATTTTCTGCCCCACTGCGCAGACGTATTCTCTTCCGGTTTGATACATGTTTATGCTACAGCTTTTAGTCAGCAGCATGCTAGGCATGGTTTCAATTGCGGGAGTTGATAAATACTAATGAACAAAGGAGTTGTGACAAAACAGATAGACAGGCCATTCAAACTCGGGAGAACTCGGGTGTTATCACCACCTGTGTAGTTTGAGAGATTAAAACTGAAAGAGAAGTTGTTGACCTGTTTTCACACCCACTATGAAGGTAAGAACACCTGTGGAGCTAAAATATTCAACAGAAACCTCAGAAAAACTGTTTTTAATGAAATGGCCTCTTTAAAGGTATACAATATGGAATAATTTCATAAAAAGCAATATTTTTAACAAAATAATACCTCCACTGGGTGCTTGAAGGGGTGTAGAATGAAAATACACTATTTCCTTTAAAACTTATATTTGAAGTAAAATATTATAAAATATTAATTTTGACAGGCACATCATAAGCATTATGTTTACATCTACCAGCCAATAGCTGGCAGAGCAGCGGGCACCATTGTGGGTTGCCTAACACGGTCCGGCACAGTGAGGCTGGTACTGTGGAGTCTGCAGGTCAAGCAGCTGGAAGCATCGGGGATATGTGGCGATTATACAAATTATTTGCTTGCCCCCATATGTGACGAGCACGGTTGTGTAAAAAAGTCTTTATTAGCAGCTCACGCTAACACAGAACTGCTGGTGGCTGAAGTGTGGGAACTCCAGGCTGCAGGTTCAGCTGGAGGACATCTCAGAGGATTCTGTGGCTTGTTGGAGAAAATAGGTGTGCAGGATGGCGTGAGAAGGACAGAGGATCTTATGGGGGGACTGCAGGAAGTTTCAGTTAGCTCGAAAAGAGATGGGGCAGATACGTGAGCTCTTTGTCATGGACTGAGTTGATGACTGAGTGACAAACAGGTAGGAGTCTTTATTTATCAGAGTCAGTGTGATCAGCAGGGCTAGAGAGCATGATTAGTGAGTGATGCTGATCAGAGTGGGTTTGGTGAGGAATATATCAACCTCCGCATCGGCTTGCACACGGGGAGGGGTGGTGGTGGGGTCGAGCCTGGCACCAAGATGGTTGAAGGCTTTGTTCTGTTGTTATGGTGTTCATGTTCCATATTCCACCTTTAAACACTAAAGAAAAACAAGGGCTACATTAATCAGGACAACTCATGGCATAGACCGAGAGTTTTGAAGAAGGGACTTATCCAAATCATGCATGGCAATGTGCCATGGGGAACAGGGTTGGGAAACACTGGTTTTATCGAATCGGGGAGGAGACCTAGATCTTCTCAGTGACTCAACTATCTCAATATGTTTAAGGAGAAAAAACTAGCTTCACTTAGGGCACTTAGGAGACGATGATTTATTCCACATTGTGTGCTTAACATAAACCTAAATGTAGCTTAAACATTGTCATCCTATTTAATAGTACTGATCTTGTTTGGCTTTTAGGAAAAAGGACATGAAGTCACATGTTTTCCATTACTCAATGGGTACACTATACACTGTAGCTGCTTGTGGCCAGTAAATGAGCTTTTTTGTAGATATTTCACCAAAGACCCAAACATATGCATTGGGAAAGTTTATATGAATTTCCTCCAACATTTCAGGGCCTTTACCATTGATAATCAATTTGCTTCTTTTGTTTTATTGTAAAATGAATGTGTCATCAACTGTGCAAACTGTCATTTTAATGTTTTTCTCTTATTCCAATTACTTCCAAGTATGTCATGAATCTCTTTCTGTATTTCTATGTATTGTGTCCCAGCTTCTTGTGTCCTTAGCCAAGCTACAGTGTTTCAATGCTCAATTTCTTTGAAACAGTTACAGCAGCAGGGGAACATTTAACTTATATTTTATTTAGCTGTTCTCAAGCTATTGCAGTTGACTCAAAAACTAGGTGGGTCATCTTGAAATGTGCACTTTTTGATTCATTATTTAGTATTTCTTAGAATTTAGGTGGAATGCTTCTGAAAAGTTAAAAAAAAAAAAAAAAAACAAAGGTTAAAGGTTTGCCCAGACATTGTTTCAGACTGTTTGAATACAGGTATTTTATTATTTTTGAAAAACTGGTCAACATTCAGTTCATCCATTTTATATATTTGGCTTACTAATGAGGCTCCAGTTTGAGTTAAAAGAAAATAAATTTCTTTCGAGTATGAATCTGAGTTTGGAGCTTGTTTAACAGCATCATCATGACGATGGTTTATGTTTCATCATTTATTGCATTAGCATTTAAATTATAATGTTTGACCATTGGACTGGAGGATGAGCTGCAGCACCTCTGATGTTTTGGCCTGATTGACTGTGAAACAGCCTTTTTGATTGTAATGTGGCAAAGTGAAATATAATACATCTGTAGATCAATGACTCATGCAGTATTAGCTTTGCAGCGTCTTCTCAGCAGGCAGGGCCAGTTGTAGCTGTTTTTACACGGCCATTATGCACGCTTGTTGATGCCGCGAGACATGGATAGTTTTCTTTTCTTCATTTTCAGCCAAGCTTCGACTGGTATTGCACTGAATTGCACGAGTCCATTTTGATCCATGATGTATTATATATATTTTTTGTTTGCTTTTTTGGGGTGGTGATGGGGAGATGAGGGTATAATAAGTTATTTTCTCTGTTTCTGTGCATCTCTGATGCACCATAAGAACAAGTTTGGAACTGAGCTGGTTGACTTGATGTGTTGACGCCACAACCGAGCAACCAGAGGAGATTTTATGTTAAAAAAAATACCTTTTCAAGCTTTTGTGTGCGCCAGCATTTTGAAACAACAATGCAGCATTGCTGACAAAATAGTTACCTGCCTCACCACAGAATCTCTACTCACACACACACACTTCCTTTCTCTTTGTGGATTCAGAGCAAGTCTTCTCAGGCTCCTTTGTTCCCCACTCCAGGCTGGGCTCACATCCTCTCTGCTCTCTCTGTAAGCCCGCTCCACACTGTCATCAGGATTACAGGCCGTGCTGTAGCAGATTAATGACTGACAAGTCTGCACTCCTCTCAGCTTTGCACGGCGCATACAGAGTTACCAGGGCAGAGCTGGTGCCTGGTTGTGGTCGAGAGAGGAACAACTGCGGGGGAGATAATGCATTGTATTGGTTCAGGAATGATGTGTTTGCTATGAGATGGTGTGTGTGACAGAGTCTGAGCGTGTGTGAATGTGTTGCTTATTTTGGAGCTTTGGTACATGCGGCAAAAGAAGCTCCCACCTGCAGCTCAGCAGGTTAGAGTTAAGTCGTAGAACATGGGGTCTTTGTTGAATGAGCTCAGGCTGAAGTGTGTGTGTGTGTGTGTGTGTGTGTGTGTGTGTGTGTGTATGTGTGTGTGTGTATTCTCATATAGGCACACAGTTGATACTATGTGTTTTGAGTCCCAGAACATTTAAAAAATGTTACAAGTCCAGCGATCTTTCACCGCTAGTTGAGATGAATAGTTGAAATATCTTTTCTCTCCATTAAATCTTCCAAACAATAAAATGTTTCTGTTTTGTGTGTGTGTGTGTGTGTGTGTGTGTGTGTGTGTGTGTGTGTATTCTCATATAGGCACACAGTTGATACTATGTCTTTTGAGTCCCAGAACATTTAAAAAATGTTACAAGTCCAGCGATCTTTCACCGCTAGTTGAGATGAATAGTTGAAATATCTTTTCTCTCCATTAAATCTTCCAAACAATAAAATGTTTCTGTTTCTAAGCACTTTGTTTGAGGTAAAGAGGAAAACAGGAAGCAGGCAAACTAAATGAAAGCATCCACTTAGCTACTTTCAAATAAATCAGACCAGGATTTCAGACTACCTCAGAGCCTCACAGAAGCAGCTTATAAGTGTGTCATGAATCACTAAGTAGTAATATTTGGGGCTTCTCACTGCCATCAAACAGCTGAGGCTTAATTTCCTGAGACTTGCCCTGGAGTGTCCATGAAAGTGGGCTGTGTGAGCCACCATCTGAGGAATTAAAAAAAGCTCCACTTGCTTGCATACTGTTGTGAAATCTGCAAACATTTTCCAAGAAATCAAGTCATTTCCCAAAGTTTGTACTTTAGAGGTAATGAAAGTCAAGCACTATTAGTTTTTATCAAAAAAGCTGAACCGAGTGTCACCAAAAAGACTGTAAAAAGTCTTGATTACCAAAACATAATGTAATAATGCAAGAATCCATGGTTTGGAACTGAGATGAAATGAAACGATAAACCCTCAGATATTTTTTCTGGTGGTGTCTCCTGTTGATTCCTAAACCCTTAACTTGATGCAGTATATTCAGCTTTATTTACCTAATATGTGTCATTGTAAATAGTTGTTGATGCTCAAAACCCACCATGATTGTGTGCAGGTGAGTAGGTAGAACTTTGAGTCCATGGCTAAATTTAAAAAAAATTTCCATATAAAAACTTCACTTCCATGAGGTGCAAATGCAGCAAAAATCTGTCTTTAGAAAATATCCAGCGCCATGTAGACAAGGATGCTCTCCCATCATACCTGCTCCTAATCATCACACCTGCTTCATGTCATTTTTAGCAGTTTCACTTTTTTTAATCTCTGTTTTTTTGTTGCTTACTGCCAGAAAGATGTTCTTAAGTTTATTCTCTCCCTTGATCCCTTCCCAACAAGGAATCTGTGTTTGTAAAGCATCTTTTTTTTTTCACAAATAGTTTTTTACTTATTTTATCCACTTGTGTCTGGATAGACGTTTGTTTTCTCTCCATCATCACACAACTTTTTCCTGAAAAACAATAAAGTATAATTTGAGGTTGCTCAGGATGAAATAGACTGTTTAAAAAAAAAAGTTAATAATAATAATCCATCCATTTTCAGAATCTGCTTCTTCCTGTTCAGGATTGCAGGGAGCTGGTCGTTAGGCAAGAGGCAATAATAATAATAATAATAATAATAATAATAATAATAATAATAATAATAAAAGAAGGAAACAAGAACAGACCGTTAGGATTCGGCTCTTTGTCAAACCTACAGCACGGAGCATAAATGCTTTAAATTTTTCAGTAAACAGAATAAATTATGAAATCATTTGAATCAAATACCTGCTGCTCATCTTGGCAGGTGAAATTCTTTTTTTAACTGCATAAACTTCCTTCCATTGCAGCAACATGCCAAGATAATGTAATAATTTATTGTGTTTCTTTGCCAAATTCAGGACAAGGGACATACAATTTGAATTTTGATGCTGACAGCATTTTAAAAAAAGTTATTAAACTTTAGTTTAACTTGAAAACAAAAAAGGAATTTGTGTTTTTATTGCAGTTTGATGGGGTTTCTCCAGTGTATTGGATGCTGAAGAGATGAAACAAACACAAGATTTCTACTCAGGCAATTAAAATGTATGTGGAATCAATACACTTAGCAGGTTTTATCTTTTTTGTTTGGTCGGGCACCAGAAGACCTACAGTAGGTTTTATTATCTGTAAACTGACCAGTTTTACTGTTTTCTTTTAAGATTTTTATTTTCTTTTTGACACAATAAATAAAGTTTTGAATGTCCCTCACTTCAGCAACTGGTTTTGTGAAGATGTAGTTCAGTTTTTGGCCATCATCTCTGTGATTTATTTATTTTAAACTGCTGGATAAAACTGATTTTTGAAAATCATTTTGCTAATGATAAGGCTAATGTTGAACCTGAATGAAGACACACATCAAGCAGCTGTGGTAAAATACTTTTATAGAGCAATAATCCATATCTGAAATAAAACATCCAAGCAGAAGAGCTCTGATACTGTATGTACAGAACATAATTCACCATCTTCCCTGGTAATATTCTTTCAGTAAATGAATTCATTTATTTGTTTGTATGCACGTTTCTCTGTGTGTGAGTACAGTATGTACACGTACACATACATAGTGGTTTCATGAATACCAGTATAGTAAAAGCTGGAAACAGGGTCATTATAATTTTTTGGAATATCTCTGGATATAAAAGCTGGTGTTCTGACCCTCATTAATCCATTAATGGAGATTATTTTGTTTTTTTTTGTGTCTGTCTCTGTTTGTCCATAAATTCAAATACTTTACCCTTTAAAAGTATGCTCCATCCGCTGTCCTGACTCTGTCCCTGGACACTTTGTATTCTCTTTATGTCTCCTAATTGCTTCCTAACTGTGAGTTATAACATCAACCAAACTTTTGCTTTTGCTTGACTTCAGCACTTTTACTTCCCTGCACCTGTATCAAATCTGTAAGTGCTGAAGAGGCATTTAAAACAAAAACAGTAACAACATGTGCAGCCTGGTCAAACAATTCTCATCACCTCCAGCAGAAATGGATTCAAACAAAACCTTTGGCATTCTTTCTTCTCTTATATTTCATGTTTGCATTTCAATCATTTTTCAAACAAATCCCCATCGTCAAGTGTGTGAGGTGCATTACAGTATCAAAATCTTGTATCTGTCCTGATGCTCAGAGGAACCAGAAGCATTTCTTTCGATTCTTCTTGGTGGTGGCAGGGGGCCGCACAAGCTGCGGAGAGTCTTGTTGGTGCGGTGTTGAAGACTGGGGGGTGGGAGTCTGTGGCGAGCCCTCTGGAGGGTCGCCCACCTTCCATGTGCGCACCACCTGCCCTTCCTGTAGACGGAAGTCATGCTCCACACTGGAGAGAGAGAGAGAGAGAGATGAGACATAATGCACCAAATTGTCAGGCATCTGATTGTTTTTCCTTCTTTTTTTGTCATAAATGAGTGAAGCAGAAACCACATATGAACACAACGTGAAACATAATCACCTTATGCACTGATTTAATATAATAATATAAGCAACCCAAAATAATACTAAGCAACAGTCCTGTGTTCTTTTAAATGTATTGTTAGACAGCTGGTGACAGTTGAAGGTGGAGGGTTGTGCCTGTATGTAATCTTGAAGAGAAGTATCTCAGTCTGTCTTCCTTATTGAATGTTTCTGGACACTGATTACAACACAGACCAACAC
Source organism: Pachypanchax playfairii (assembly GCA_006937955.1). Lineage (NCBI taxonomy): Eukaryota > Metazoa > Chordata > Actinopteri > Cyprinodontiformes > Aplocheilidae > Pachypanchax > Pachypanchax playfairii. The sequence continues at coordinate 4,745,901 of SSNP01000013.1, read as the reverse complement.
ATATACCCACGAGTACTTGGCCAGCTAAGCACTAAAGCCCAAATCAAGACTCCAGGACTGGTATGATGTTACAATCTAGGAGATGAAAGCAGTCTTCACTCTGTTTTGGTGCCTGGGCCTGATGAAAAAATCAGAACTGGTGGATTACTACATTGTCTTACTGGGTTTTGGTCAACATTCACTCTGGGATGTATGAAAAGTGATGACCAGAACTATTTAAATCCATCCAGAGGAGCATGTTGAGAATGCCAGCAAGGCCACAACAGACTCTTCAAGATGCGTCCAGTGCTGGATAACATCATCTCGCTTATCCAAGAGGTTCATGGTCCATCCACATAGCTCCATTTAAACAAACTCCTCCTAGAGATTCTACTGTAACCTCATCAAACTTGGTTAGTACAGTCTTTAAGCATGGAGGGTCAAAAGTTATCAAAAAACTGTCAGGAGCCGTGGGATTTGCCATGTTCTGCTGTTTCTGTGTTTAGTGTGGGCTTTTGAGTTTTTTTTGTCATTGTGTGTGTGTTCTAGTTTGAGTTTATATCAGGGTTGTGTATGTCCTTATGTTAGTCATGGTGTGTCTTTTGTTTACTGTTGAATCTGTGTTTAGTAATGTATCTTGTCATAGTCTGGTGTCAGAGTTTCATGTTAGGATCTGTGTTGTCTCTTCTATGGTTTTATCAGTTTATGTTCCATATATGGTCATCCCATTTCCTGTTCCTCACCTCTTGTCATTAGTTCATTGTCTGCACCTGTGTCTCGTCTGGGTCCCGGGACTATTTAAGGTTGAGTCTGTTGTCTGTTCAGTGCTGGACCGTTGTCTCTTGTTTTGTGTAGTTTTGGAATCATAGCCACAGAAGTTTGGCCACAGTTATGTGCTTTGTTCGGACTTTTGGATTTTGAGTTTTTTCCCCCGCCTTGGATTATGTTTTGGAATTACGCCTGCCTCCTCCACCTCAAGTGAGTAGAGTGCTTTTTGTTGATACTTTTTGATTTTGTTACTTTGAACTTTGCATATTTTGGACTTTGGATTAACCCCCGTCTCCCTACAGTATTTGTGTTTCATTTGGTCATTAATAAACTCTTTTTATTTGAGCCTGCCACTCTCTGCTTCTCTGCGTTTTGAGATCCACCTTTGTGATCCACGACAAAAACTTTCCAAAAGTTTTATGGTGTGGACATGGCATGACTTTAAACTTTGCCTTCAAGACAAAAAAAAATGTTGTAACCCCCTCACATCTGGACCAAAATGCATTATAGATGTTTGCAGTGGGTTCCTCAACCAAACTACTATGTTCATATTTTTGTGATAACTTTAGCGCCACCCACTGAGAATCAGAAGTGT
>SSNP01000013.1:4719357-4744508 GCA_006937955.1 Pachypanchax playfairii | reverse complement strand
CACAATTTACTTTTTGAGGTCCTTCTCTCAGAGTTTAAAAGCAGAGTCATGGTGGTGGGAATCAGATCAGCACCAGACTTCATAGGATGAATCATGGTCTAGACCTGTAATGACCTGGTCCAAGACTTGAACTTGAATTGCAACAGATGGGCAACAAATATGTTTTTAAATGCAAATGTTGATGCACACAGAGCAGCAGGCAAAATGACTAACTCTGCAAAGGGTGAAGCCTGAGGAAACATGTAAACCAGGGGTGGGCAACTCCAGGCCTCGAGGGCCACTATCCTGCACATTTTAGATGTTCCCCTGTTTCACCACACCTGATTCAAATCTGCAACCTCTCAGCAAGTCCTATAGAAGCCTGTTAACCACCTGTTCATCTGCAGCAGGTGTGGTGAAACAGGGGAACATCTAAAATGTGCAGGATAGTGGCCCTCGAGGCCTGGAGTTGCCCAACCCTGATGTAAACGGTCTAGGTCAAAACACATCAGATAATCCATCAGGTCATACAAATCCAAAGTCTAGAATGTCGATAATCGGGTAAGGAGTTAATTCTTAAGGAAACACTTGGCAAGTAGACTTATCCAAACATAAAACATTTGATTACAGTCAGGACCTCAACAAGACCACAATCTGTCATTATTTTAGCCCCACCCACCAATTACAGAAAGTTTCTTGATTTACTCATGGATATTGCTCTAAAAACTGCTAAGAACCTACAGATAGGATGTCCATGACAGCACAGCATCTTTGGATATCTTGTCATATGCACATACTTACACCAATCTGTACCAAATTTAAACAGACCCACCACTGTCCCAAAAAAAAATAAAGAACAAGCATGCATAGTAAAAGTGTTTCAACAATAAACAGCACCCGCTACAAATGTTTAACTGGTTCAGTCACTAAACTGAACCAGTTTATTGTTCATCCTTCTGAAATTAACTGTATTTAACTAGTCAAGTTATACACACCAACTCTTCATTCCACGATTTCTATCATTTGAAAATAAATGGTAAATGTCCTGTATTTGTATAGCGCTTTTCTAGTCATTCAGACCACTCAAAGCGCTTTCACACTACAAGGTTTTGCATTCACCCATTCACACAACCCGATATATGTAAACCGGGGGTAGAGGGTAGGGTAGGCTAGCACTCACACAACCCGATACGCAGATCGGGGGGCAACATGGGGTTCAGTGTCTTGCCCAAGGACACTTCGACATGTGGCGGTGGAAGCCGGGATCGATCCACCGACCTTCAAATTGGAGGACGACCGCTCTAACCACTGAGCCACAGCCATTTTAAAAATATGCTTTAAAGAGGTGGTAGATACCTAATCAGCTATACGCTATATTTCTGTAAAGTACCTTGAAATGACCTTATTTTGAAATGGTGCTTTATGTATAAGACTATAATTTAATTGATCTGAAATGTTGATAGCAGGCCAGACTGTGCTGGGTGCTCAGACCACACCTGTCCTAAAGGTCATTGTCAGATGTATAGAAGTACAGGTGCAGCCAGTGTACTGTTGCATTGTGTGTTTTATCCTGCTTCCATCGGTACAACATTCTGAAAGATTACAAACTGTGTCACCTGGACATTTAAGGACAAATGTAAATTGGATTTTGTAAGTACTTTTTTGAGAAATGCAGTTTACTGACATTGCTTAGAAATAATTTGGACACTTTCTGTAATATAAATTTGGACATCTCAATAAGATCTTGGTGATTTACTGATTTTTTTTTTTTTTATGGGACTACAAAACAATTAAAAAAAAACATGAATTGACATTTTTTGTTCAGAGGTTTCTTCATCATAAAATGTGTTATATTCAGAATCTTTGGGTAATCTCATGATTTCTCTCATCTATATTATGCTTTTATCTCTTACCATTTTTAAGCTAAATATTTTATAAAATATTTTATCCAAAAATCTGAATTTGCTGAAAAACCTCCGTCAGTTAAAGGGTTAAATGAGTTTTGCTGTTTCACCTCTACTAGCTTATTTCACAAAAAAAGGTTGTCTAATGACACTGCAAGTCTGTAGTTTTAGTGCATCCTCCTTTATAATTACACAATAACTACTACATAAATAATATTATATTGAACATATCAAGTAGTCGGTCTGCTGTGACTCCCGTCATTCATCTTTCACAGTAGAATTCCTCCCACATTGAACCAAAACTTAACACTAACCCCTCACCTGAGGCCACTTGCACCCCAGACAACATAGCCCATAGAATCATGAGAGGGGTGATGATTCAGCAGTTCAGCATTTCAGAGCTGGTAAAACCTTTCACATTTCCAAGGTCAGAACACTTGAGTAAAGTCTTCTGTAAATTTCAAGAATTCTCATTTGGGATTACACTCTGGACTCTGAAGGACAAACTGTGCATAAAAAAAAAAGTATTTGTCCTCAGCCTTGCTTTTCCAAATCAAGGCTAGTACAACCTATCATTATTTTGTTGGTGCTTGCCAGTGCCAATCAGAGAAGATAATGCATTTAGTGATTCAGCTGATTCTACTTTCAGGCAGATTGCATTCTTGGACCTATATACAGTATGTGACCAATTAAAAATACTTCTAGTCACAGGTGGACACTCAACATTATTGATGCAACATTTCATGTTCATGTTAGACCATTTTTATGAGTGATGTTCATTGAATCCTTTAAGTCTCCTTAAGTCTACCTTTAGTTGTTGCAGCAGCCCCTTTAAGTTGTTTGTTTGCTTGGTGCAACTGATAATTTTGCCTTCTTGAAACTCTATAACAAATTTTTCCACAAATAAAAGTTTTTTCCTAGATGGCCGTTTTAAGGGAGGACTTGCTATTCCCAGCATCAATAACCCTTAAATAACTTGTTTCCAGCTATTAATGGCTGCACTATTTTCCCCCAGTAAGAGGTGTTTTGTCAAATCAAAGTGTAAGTTTACTTTTTGTCAAAGCAGAGTACACAGTGAGAAACCACAACCTCTCATCTGGCATCTTTCCTTTAGGCCATAATGAAGTCTTTGATAAAGTAAATCAAGTTTAGAAATGCTGAGTATCTCAGAAATGTTGCAACAACAGCAGGGATTCCAGCGTTTCAGTTGCTACAGACACCAAAAGAATAGTCAGCAAGGTTCACTGACAGTCACATGACAGCTTAGCTCTGAGAATTCATGAAGAAAATTCAATGATCAACCTCTGCAAAAGTTATAGGTGAAGGTAAGCAATAATAAAAGAATGCATCTGCAATGTGGGAACAAGGAAAATATTTGCTTGCTGACTTATTTTTGTCAGCAGTTACGTGTTTAATAAGCATTCCCCCATTAATGGATTTTTCTCCCACTTTTTCTTTTTGATTCTCTTTACTTTTTGCTTATTATGCAGTGGCCTAGTTAGCTAGTGTTTCTCATCACCGCACAGATGCTGAAAATAAAGAGGACTCCCTCGGTGATGATACAAGGAGAGAAATGTTGCAGAGGAAGCAAACGAGGACTGAGCTCAGCAGCAGCAGCAGCAGCATGGCCTGGAGTTTTTTTAGACAAGAACAAAGAGGACTATCACATTCATATCCATCTGGCTTCACAACTCCCACTCCCTCAGTCACTCAAACACTTCACTCTGGATGCCCACTGCTATTCTAATGCACCACAAACCAAATCAAACTTCAAATTCCAGACAGCAGCCCAGGCAGTGGCTGTGGACAGAGTCAACACTAAAAAATAGGTAATGACACAAAGTATTTACAGCAGAAATGATCCACTACAACTAAATTTCTACGAGGCAGCTACTGCTTCATAATCTGAATAAACATCTGGGCATCTGGTCAGTGGGAAAATAAGCCATGAAAGTTGTATTTTGGTGTTACACTGCAATGAAATGTACAAAATGAATACATTAATAAATGCCCTCATCTTCACTGCCACTTTGTTCCATCACAAAGCTCCGCACCCCGATGATCCCCGGGACTTTTCTGTTCACTCTTTGTGAAAATAAATAGTGTCGGACCACAGTTCTGCATGGCCACCCACAGCTGGCCACCCTCAGCTGCAGCTATCTGTGCACCGAGTTCATAAGCTGTAGTAATCATGAAGCAAACACTACTCGTCCCGCTGCTCATCATCGCACACATCTCTGCGCTACAGATTTTACACAAACTCAAGATCTGCCTCCAGGAAAAATATATGTGTTCTGCTTATCACACACGGAAATCTCATCACTTTTATCAAGAACTAGGAGAAGAGAGTCGTCGTCTGACTCCTCACATCAATTGTATGGACTGTTTAGTCTTATGCAATAGAAGTAATCACTCCATAGAAACATCCACAGTGTGAATCAGCAAACAGGCATTAAAATGACTAAAGTTTCTGAAACGTGTATCTCTAATCTTCATACTTTTTTTCTTAAACAAAGGCACTATGTGCAATTTCAGACTATGAGACATAAAATTAATACATCTGTACAGATTTGTCCAATGATCATGACCATTTTTACATCTTTACATCTTTACATAGACAGTTGCACTTTGCTCTACTTTTAGCTCTTTTTGGCACGTAGAACAAGGCAAACATACATATTTAAATTTTATTTTATATCTAGCTAGAGTGACACTAATGTTCTTGAACTTTCAGTAAAAAGAGATCTTACAAGGAAATAGATTAAAGCTTATGTTTCTGATTGATGAAAAATAGCGATTTGGTAATTTCCAGTTTTCAAATGAGTATTTTAAATAAAAATGGTTTTAAATGAGAAACGTCTGAGTCATTAAAGTGTGTAAAGTGAAAACATCATGTTAAAAACTATGTCTTACACTAGTAATTACCCTAATGTGTTAAACAAAAAAGTAAAAGGGTCCAAAAATAGGGAACACTAAGGGTGCATTCACACCAGCCCTGTTTAGTCTGCTTGAATCGAACTCTAGTTCGTTTGCATAGAAAGTCCGGTTCGTTTGGGGAGGTGTGAACGGGCACCCGAACTCTGATTCGGACCAAACAATCGAACTCTAGTCCGCCTAAAAACGTGGGTCTCGGTTTGATTGAAATGAACTCTGGTGCGGTTCGATTGCATGTGTGAACGCAACCGCACTGGGACCGCACCAAAAGCAGGAAGTGGACTATACTGTGTAGCCGTCTCAGCTGCCTCGTGTAGTCCTCTGTCTTGTTATCTGCTCATTTTGAGTCCAGTGCTGCAGAATATTGATCTGGTACATTTACCAAACACAAAAGATCCTAAAACCACCAGAATCTGCTGCTAGCCCATGTTTGTTTATGTTTCACTCCCCTGCAGCAGCGCCAGGAAGTGCAGTAACAAGTATTGCAGAAACTCTACAGCGCCACCACAGGCGGGGGTGTAACATGCTCCAAAGGTTATTTGGTTTGGTTCATAAAGAGCAGTGTGAATCCAAACCACACCAACTAAGAACAGCAACAATGTTGCAATTTTGGTTCCCAATCGAACCGAGTCCACCGGACTATCAGGTGTGAATACAACCTGAATGACTTTCTAGACATTCACAGCAAATCTTAAGTAATTTAGCTATTACAGAATAAATACAGTTTGAAACAACATAATAACAATTGAAGTGTTTAGTCTGATCAGGATTTAGTTTCATAAAACGGTGTAATACCATCATAAATCTGTGTATTTCCACTTTTATTCAAACCTAAACTGAATCCTTTGAGGTTGTGGCCATGAAAATTTCTCTTGATCTTTAACTCAAAAACATGATCACCCACATCTTCTAATGATTCGTGACTTATTTTGCATTTGTGAAGGTGTTTTTGTTTTCTACATCAAACCACATAGGATTGTCTAATCATCCTCAAGACTTCTCTGTCTATCACCTCCTTTTTGTACTTTGTAGTTTTCCAGGATATTCCCACCTCCAACCAAGCTGTTATTTTGGCAAGCTTAACTATATCTCTACATTTGTGCAAATCTCTCAGGATAAAACTATATTTTGTTTTATTTCAAATTGAATGAACTGAAGGATAAACTGCAGATATTTTTGCAATGTGGAGCTTTGCTCACTTTAAAATTATTGATGATACCGTGACTGAGCAATAATACCTGGTTAGAAACCCATTCAAACAAACAAATACTCCAATCTAAAAGACTCTTTGCTTCAACTGGTTTACAATTATTGAAAAAAAACCCATCTCTGAACACTGAACTTCTGTGAGATTACCAAAGTAATTCTAAAATAAAAGCACATCAACTGATGTTTCTTTGTAGTTCAACTCATGTATTAGCCATTCTTACTCAGTGTCCGTAGCTCGTACACATGATTCTACCCTTAGAGATTTACTGGATAAATCTCCTCTATTGGAGTCATTTAGTTTGGGAGACAGAGACCTTGCACAAGAGCATTGTAACCACACATCTCTAAAGGGACAAAATCAGCAGATTTGCTGTGACCACATAATGGATTCCAAGGTTGTTTACTTACTGCCATATTTTAAATAACACATTTTCCAGACTATAAACCATTACTCTTTTCACACGCTTTGAACACTATGGCTTAAACAATGATGCAGCTAATTCATATATTTTTACAGGCTAACAAGCTTCATGCAGCTAAAACATTTAGCCTTTTCACATCAGACCAATGACATTGCCGAACACGTGACAATGAAACTGACTTAAATCAAAGACACTCACACTAAATTCTTCCTTTTGTGCTTTGTGCACACGCCTTCATCATGGAAAACACATGAAGAAATACACATGATGCAGCTTTCTAGTTAAAGGCAATCAATCCTAAGTATCAGTGATTTTCCTAGTAAGCAAAAGTTGTTGTTTTTTAATTAACCAGCTATTTTACACTCACTGTTTAAAAAAGCGTTTATGGTACATATTTTTGTTTGTTACCGGTAAGCAATTAAAAGTTTAAAAAAATCTCATGTGACAATGTTGACACCTGCAACTTATAGACTAGTTTGGTCTGTATATGTACAAATCTCTGTAATAACATCGGTGTTATGCTCATGCTAAATTAATGTTAAAAAAATGTTCTTTTAGCTTTTTAAGTTCTTACACTTTCATCAGTAATGTTGTTTTCACTGCAGGTTGTGGTATACTGATGGAAAAAGTAAGATACATATACAGTATTGCACTTTATGTAAAATAAGATGCAAGGTACAGTCAGAATGGAAGTGGGCTGAAACTCGCCAAGCTGAGAACAATATTTTTAAATTGTATTTAAACTGAGAGACCAGGCAAGGCCTCATATCTTTTTCATCCTTCCATCCATAAAACATTCATTGAGCCATACCAGCAGGAGATCATCATTTCTCCCCCCTCTTCTTCTCTGAGATGAGACTTTCCAAAGAAATATGGTTGTGCAAAAGCAATCAACACAAAATATCTTTGTAATTTTCTCTCATAGTGTATAGGCTAAATATCCTTGGGGAGAAGAGAAACAGCTCTTCACCCTGACAGGAGTTACATGAGCTGTCCTTCTCTGTTAAGATCCATGTGATGAGCCACCACAGCCATACATTCATGAATGCACCAAGACACAACACAACAGGATTGTACAGACTGTAATCCCAGACAGTCTAACATGTAATAACGTTCCTATTGCAGCTGAGATAAAGAAGTTGTACTTTCCTCTTGCATTTGCTATGAAGTTGTGCCATCAACAGATTTGTTCAGTTGGTATTTCCTGATTTCACTCATTTAACCGAACAGACAATTTTACCCAAGTAGAGTTTAAAGTGAAATCGGTGAATTGAGCAGTTTAAGTGTGGCTGCATCAGCTTGACAGCTGGATCATCTTATAAGGAATTATATCAGTGTCCAACAATCTCATTCCGATTGTCTTTTCCTTCACACTCCCAGCTTAAAAGGTCTCGAACATCCATTCACAAGGAAAGTTGTTTTTGGCTCTGGTGTGCCACAAGGACGTGTCTTTCCTCTGTTATTTTCTCCAATTTGTATCAAATTTTCAACCTCCATCTGTTTAAATTCTGAAATCTGTTGTTACCACTAAATTTTTTGGACTCACCCAAGATGACCACACTGCATAGAGATGAATGGTTTAGTACTTGATACTTTTTGATTGTCAAAACACCCAAGAACTAAACACTTTAAAGACTAAAGTAATGTTTGGGGTCTTCACCAGACATTTATCAAGAATAGGTGCATTTGGACAAAGCAGGAAAAAAACTGAGGTTTAAGATGACTGTTAATACCACTATGGAGAAGTTTTAAATGTGTTTGCTTTTGCAAAACCTGGGAAATTATGTAATTTTTCAACACTCAGCTGTCAGATAGTCCAGCCATTCACCATCAACAACAATGGAGAACTTCATGGATCGAGCTGTATGTGTGAATTTGTCTGTTAATTAAAGCACAATTTGAAAAAGTGCTACAAAAATTTCTAGGATGTTCATTTAGATAATTTATAGGAGTTACAATTCATATGTCAGATTAGTCTGACTTGTGTTACACACTTTCAAAAAGATCATGCCAGATGGCAGTTAGTACTACTTTAGCAACTACTTTAATAGTGCATGTGCTAGGTGAGATTTTAATTTGCTCTGCCAATCAATACATGCAAATGTATGGACCAATCACAACCTATTGTATCATCCGAAGGTCTTATTTGAGTACTCCCAAGCAGGAGATAAAAAAGATCAGACAAACGTAGTTTTAAGGACAGCAAATGGAGACAACCACACAAAAACAAACAAACTAAAAGGAAAAAAGTGATCTGTCTTATAGATAAGTGGCCTCTGAGTTCCAATGACACTTAATTTGTCTTTTGTATTATCCAGCAGTACCATACAAACTTTGGAGACCTTGAACTTTCTTGGGACATGAAGAAGAACCTGAAAAAGAAGTCTACTGCCTACTTTCTTTTAAAAAAATGGAAGTGTAGTATTACTATAGCAGTAGACCAAGTAAAATGCAGACATTAAATATGCTCTATGTACAAAACCATTGTAGTCTGGTTTGGCACAGCCACTAATCAGAACTACAGTAGGCTGCTGCTTAAAGTAAGAACATCTAAGAAAATCACCTTCAAAATATTATTGATTCATAGTCATTTAAGATGAGATCCTAAAGAATTAGATCACAGCTAAATGTTTTAGAATAATTATGGCATGATCTCAAGCATGTCATACAGTCAGAATGCCAACTTTATTTGAACTGCCATCACTCCGAGCGCACCCACAGAGATATCAGTAATTTCCAAACCTCAATTCATCAAACTCAAAGGACTCCAGACCAGATCAAATTTACCATTTGAAGATAAAGAAAGCTTCACAAACACGCTTGTGGACTCAGGCAAGAAGTAAGAGAGATGGATATCTATAGACCAAGAACAGCTCCACACTGCAAGATTAAAGAAGAAAAAAAGAAAACTACAAACAGAACAAAAACCTCAAGGACAAAATGTAGATTTATGCAATCAATTTTTGACTTTATCATCTACACCAAACCTTGCATGGTGAAAGTATAGGTCCAGATCATCAATAGTAAAATCAAATTACAATGCCTCTTGGCTTAAGTGAGAGCAATAAAGAGTGTTTTTTTTTTTCAAGGTTAGATTTTTTTTTATTCATTTTTAAAAGTTGAAAAATTTGGCAGCAATTCAGAATAAACAAAGTAAAATCTGTTGTTAGATGCGTTTTCCCCTGAGCAGCCTGAACATTATCATCTCTTCTCTGTTTGTTTTCAGATCTGTTTATGACAAATGTCTGACATTTAGATGTTTCTAACAATAGGATTTTACTTTTTAAAACTATTTAATGACCTCTGACATCTTCCAAAGTGCTTGGCTTCTCAAAACCCAACACTGAGTAAATCCTAAGAACAAAGAGGGTTGAGTTTACCTTTGTTGTATTTCTCCCACACACATGAATAAATGACACAAAGCCTTGCTTGTTAAAGAGACCAGATGAATAATCTAAAAGGTTCAAGATCTAAGAAAACTCTTTATATCAAATACCTTTGGGGGTAAAAAAAAAAGCTAGTCAGGTTAAGAGTGATCATAAATAAGCATAAGCTAGAGGTGAAGGAGTGAAAGCAGATGTAGGCTGGGAGCTCAGTTCCATTAAGTACCTGTGCTATCTTAAACTTCACCTTCTCCTGCCTGTAACATTTAGTGCTCCGTGTGCTCTGGAGAATATATTGTGCCAAAAGAAGATGCTGTACAAAGTGTATAAATGAGACAAAATTATATGCACTGAACCAGCAGCCAGAGGGGAGCCTGGGAGTCATGAGCATCCAGGGAGTGTTATGTGAAAAAAAAGGCTGTTTGCTGTGAATTCACACTCATTACTTGTTTACTTTGAGAGGTGGCTGAGCATACATGCTGCTATCATCTAATTGCCTCTGTCAGGAGCTGCTGTGAGCATCTGATTATTCGTTGTGGCATTATAGTGGAAACAGTGGGTGAGATGTAGACTTATGCCACCACAAACTCGACCTATGGTTGTTATAGAGGGCATCAAAGTTTCACGAGGCACAGTGCAGCTTAGCATGACCCGGGTCGCCTTATTGTTTTCTGCGGATGATAATGTTGCTGTTTCTTATTATTAAAGCAAACAGATTCATCATATTCAGTCAAATTGTCATAATGGGACAGTTTTAATAAGTCAAAAATCCATACAAGGGGACTAGGGGCACCAGTGGAGTTACAATCGACTATTTCTTGGGAGAGCAGTTTGTCTCCATCCAACCAAGAACTTTCTGCACTCACTGTTGTTTTAAAACTTAACTTTTTCATTTCTTCTCTGCTTATGGAGCAACCCCCCCTCCAAATTATCTTCCTGCCTACAAGCTGCTGTTTTAAAAAATGCTGAAAATGGGCGTGACTTAGGACCCTGGGGGAGTGGCAGGCTGGCCTGTGATTGACATGTCGCACTTCTGTGACTCTGCCGTGTTGCAGAGAGGTAATCTGAGCATGATGAGAATATAACGTGCACAAATCACATCCACACAATATGAACCACTGCAGTGAAGTCTTTGCCCTGATTTCATTATTCTTTTACTGATATTAGTTATTCACTTTGTCGCAGTTTTCAGCCAGTTGCTATAAATCACTATGGGAAGCTTTTTTTAGAGATGCTGGAGACAACGAGCTGGCGGGGGGCGAGTCTGTCTGAGAGATGGTTTTATGCTGTAGGAGGCGTGTCTTAGTGACGATGCCGATGACGCAGACATGTACAGCTTTCAGCCAATCACAAATTTCAAATGCAGAAGCCACATTTCAACCCTAAGAGGGCAGCACTAAGACATTTTTAGACCAAAAAGTGTAGAATTTAACAAGTTTGCATGAAAATGTCAAAAAATGCCCAGAAATTGCCCAGGAAGATTGCATTGGTAAAGACCCATTAACACAGTTTATAAGGAGAAAAAAGCTGTTTTTGGGGGTAAGTCGCTCTTTAACAAAAAATCAAGTTAGGCCCCTTCACATGGGAGGATGGTCATGATACTATGTTAAAAGATTCATGAGAACTGGGTTGGTCTATGGATTGTTCAATATGTTGTTGCATCCTGACACAGTCCAAGAAAGTCATGCCAGTGCAAGGCTTGGTGAAATCATGTTTGTACAAAGACTGTAGTGGAAACTTGGGAGCATGAAGAGGGCCAGGAGAGCATTGGGGTAAATAAATAGCTGGGTGGTGTTTTGGACTACTGAGTTAACATGATTGCTTGGAACTTTGACCTAGCCTAAACTGAGAATAATCCAAGAAGCGGGGTTACACCCTGGACAGGTCATCAGTCCATCATATAATGGACAACCATATACACTCGCTACCTAGGGCCAAGTTAGAGTTGCCAGTTAAAATCTTATGCATATTTTTGGTATGTGGGAGGAACTTTCTTGCTGCAAGGCAACAGTGCTACCAACTTAGGCAGCCCCAAATATCAGGTACAGCACATTATTCAGTCTTTATACTGGGGTACATGCCAACAAAGTATTACGTACACATCAAGCCAGGTGGCATTCATTTTTAGGTCTAACTGGTTTGGGGCCTGTTTATTTTTTCATACAGGCATTTATCTGTGTTTTTTTCTTTAATATCATTTATGAGCAAGTGAAATAAAGCGTTTGTGTTTTTTTTAAATGTATTTTGTTTCTATCTTAGGCAACAGAGGAAGAGTTAAGAATTTATTGTAATTGGATTAATGATGACAAATGAGCCTTCAATATACTTTTTTAGAAAACTATTGTCAAAAATTTAATAAACAAATAATTTCTGGATAAGGACAATTTATTAATAAATATTTTACATTTCTTCAGTTTGATTAGACAATTTCTTGACTGCTGAACAGAAAACTCCACCAAGCATGGTAAACAGTTCCTGTTACTGAGAGATGTGAACTGCAAAATGCGTCATTTACAATTTAGTAGCGTTCAGTGTGCATCTGAGTGTTTCCACAGCTTTAGTGTCTAGATGTAGTTACACAGAAATCAGTGCAGATTTCTGTTGAGCTGAAGACTGCTAATGAGAAAATTGCTCCAAAATTTACTGTTCAGCCTCCCGGGGCTCTTAGCAGTCCAAATTTAGTGCAGCATATGTGATGAGGTGTGCTTACCCAGTCTGTCCTAACAATCAAGCCAGGATTTTTCTTCAGCACACGCCCACAATTGATTTTCACCCAGAGCTCAGCAATAGTACAGATAGAAGTACGGCACAGTTTCATTGTTTATTGCAAAAGTTGGTTTGCGATTTGTCTCAGTATTAGCAAAACAAAGCAGCAGTAAGTCAGCTGAAGTAAATAAAAAGGCAAAAAGTAATGGCTGGTTGCACATGATACTATTTTACCCTTGGCACCGCTGCAGTATTGAGTGACAGCTGCTGGAGCGGAAGGCTCTGATGGATGAGAGGCTGTTGAGGAGCTTTGACAGAGAGAGAGGTGTGACAGCATGATGGCAGTTCAACACCTGAAAAATAACTAAGATAGGATCAATCCATTCCTATTTCTTTTACACTCATTCATCTGTTTTATTGTTTTTTTTTTAGAACGATGGGATGGGTTCTCACAGCTATTGTAAATGATGCTGTTTTTGTCTGTTATTTACCCAGATGTCTTTTTATAACACCTATCTTACATCATCTTTATTTTATTAAATCATCTATGTCGTCTTGCTCAATCACCCCTTCTTGTATATCTACTCATTGTAATTGCTTCTGTGTCAGATTCTCAGTTGGTGTTCGATTGTTTCTTGCATTTGTCAGATTTGTTTTTCCTTTCTTCAATCTGGTTTCTTGTTTGTTGAGTTTAGTTCTTCAAATCTCTGCCTAGGCAGTGGCTTTAAATTCATCTAAGAAAAAAATGATGCTTCTGTCATCTGAATTATTTGTTTCCTGTTTGCTTGGTTCTTGCTTTTGGAGCTTGTTTGTATGACTGAATGTGATGAGAAATTACTTTTGTGTTGGGGTTAAAATCTTTATCAAGATTTTTGAACTAAAACAGTTTTCAGAGTTTAACAAAGATGTGTGCTAGAATGAATTCTTAACTGGTTCTAAACAAACACGGGATGTGTTGGAGATCTTAAGGTTTTACGATGTGTTGAAAAGGTCAAAGGATATGTTGCAGGAGTGAGTGATCTAGATTTGCCCTGACTTGTAAAAACACTTCTGTCTTTATCTTAGACACCAATTAGTTTACGACTAGTTCCTGTTGTTTATCCACAGGAGTGATTGTTTGCTACACTCTGACTTCATTATCTGACCCACATTTGTTTCCCTTCCTTGCTTCCTCCAGATGGGAGGTGTCTTTGTGAATAAAAAGGCAATGCAGAGGTGAACACATTAGAATCGTCTCCACATCTTGGTTAGGCGTTCTCCTTTGCAAAGCTCATTGAAACCATACCTCTGTGTCTGACTGATGGTCTTTTTGATAGTTATTTAACTTAGGGGTATTAAAATACCCTGACAGGATGAATTCACACCTGGTAGACTCGGTTTGATTGGAAACAAAAATTGCGACATTGTTGCTGTTTTTAGTTGGTGCAGTTTGGATTCACACTGCACTCTGTAAAACAGTCCAAATAAGCTTAGAAGCATGTTACATCCCCGCCTGTGGTGGCGCTGTGGAGTTACTGCACTACTTTTTTTATTGTCGTTACTGCACTTCCTGGTGCTGCTGCAGGAGAGTGAAACATAAACAAACTTGGAGTAGCAGCAGATTCTGGTGATTTTGGGATCTTTTGTGTTTGGCGAATGTACCAGATCAATATTCTGCAGCAATGAGCTCAGGATGGATTCCCACAGTAAATACCTGCATGTGAGTTTAATTGGTGATTATATTGGCCCTCTGTTGGGAGTTCGTGTGCCTCTTAATGACGGTTGAGTGAAATGTCCAGTGAGTAACCCCACCTCTGGTGACTGGTAGGCAGCTGCACCCAACCACTCTGCAAGCAGGTGCAGCAAATAGATGGATAGAAGAAGTGAACAGACAAAAACCCTTACAATATTGTCATAGGTCATTGGTCACAATAAACCTGATCAAGTCCTTCACCCAAACCTGTGTTTTGCTTTGGCTCAGCAAAAATTTGGTAGCACTGGTTTTTTATTCCTAGAGTTGGTGCTTTGCAGTGGTAACAGAAAAACTAGTGCCAAGCAAAGATTCCAAGAAATAGATTCCAAACTAGCACTGGCACCAGTTTATCAGAAAAATAAAACACATTTTCTATCATTTAGAAACCTGCCAGACTGTGAACTCACCGTTAAAATAAAGCCTGACTACAAGCTTGGTACTATTTTAAAAACAAAAACAAAAAAAAAACAGTCTGGCTCTACACAGTTTTAAAGGTTGCACATAATTCCTGTTAAAAGAAACTAAATAAAAAGCTAATTTACTTACACATCTATGGAGATATTCATTTACTTATTGTTACTGTAGAATACAGTTTGACCATCCAGTATACACACAAACCAGGCAAAGCATCATGGGTTCAGTCTTGACACCTTGACATGTGGGCTGGGAGAGCGGCGGAAAAACCATTAGCCTTTAAATTAGTGAACAATCACTCTATCTCCCAAGCCACAGTCGATCCATGATTGTTCTTTAAACCTCCAAAGCTTCTCCGTCATTGTGACCGTGGAGATGAAAGCACTCTGTTTTAACTTGATCACATAGGGAAAAAAATGTGCTACTAAACACTCCCGGTCCCAGACTGTGGAAACAAAGGACCTTTTCAGTTGTTCATGTTGAAAGACTGATTTTGAAAAATGGTAACTATAAAATGTTGTAAAAATAAACTTGAGTTTGACTTGTATTGATGTTGTGGGATGAAATGGTAGTTACACTAGCTGTGTTCTCACAGAGAGCCTGTTTCAGCAGAAAATTTGGTAAGTCCTTGCCACACGTGATCCCAGAAGTGTTATATTTCACAAAAGAATTACCGTACACTAGTACCTGAACATAGAGTTAGATGTAAATAGTACAAATAATGCAAAACTGAGGGCAGTAAAAAGGTTTTTAAATGAACATTTGCATTCAACAAAATGAAATTTTGAAGTTTGGAGCTGTTTTAAAGCAGAACTAAGTAAGTTTTGCTCTCGCTCTCCCCCTACTGGTCCCCTGTGAAAGCTCACTGTCGTAATGTTCCCCCGCCGCAGACCCCCCCCCTCACCCCCTCCACCCCGCCGCCGCCCCCCCAACAACAACGCGCAGAGAACGCTTTTGCAAGAAGAAAGAAAAACAAAACCAAGAAAATGTCTCGACAGGTGAGTATTATTGTCATCTTTGCGCTCCTAAGGGTGGCGTTGCTAACAACGGCAAGGGCTTCATGCTTGTATTTATGTACGTGAGTGTGAGTGCCGTAAAGCAGGTTTGTTCTCGCGAGATTAGTCGGGTCCGATCCACTGAAAGTTGCAAGTGTTGCTTTCAGGACACAGACCCCGGAGGGAGGGGAGGGACCCACGAATCACCCCGCCAAGTCCTTGTTTACCCCTACAGGGACTCTAGAAAACATTTATTGAGGTGAAAAAACTTACTTAGTTCTGCTTTAAATCAGCTGAAATCCACTTTCACAAAAGAGAGTGCTGTGTTCTTTGATATGTCTTTAATCATAGAAAACTTTTGTTAAATTTGTTTTGTCATGTTTTTGCTTTTATTTCAATTTATAGCATATCTTTTTCAATTATAAAGGTGTGATTGGGGTATTTTGGGGGGAAGTTTCAATAACTTTATACTCCTGCCTTTTCAAACATGTGACAAAATGTAAATTTTCTTTGTAATTTTGGTGAAACAAACAAACAAATCAATAAATATTAGTCATTAGAGTAGCAGCATTAGTTAAAAAGTTTGTTCTTGTGACAGAATGTTTTTTTTATAAATGAAACCTAAATGAATTTCTTACCACCTGCCAATTTAAAAGTGCTAATAACTAACCTGCAGAATGTTAGAAAACAATTTATTGGGCCTTAATAACCTCAATCGTCTTTGCTTTTGGTCATCGATTGCAGAGTGAGATGGAGAATACTATTATTAAGTGGAAGAAAACTCTCAGCTTAGTAATCAGCTCTTAATATCTCATCTATTGATCACTTATGATAATGACAGCGGCACGGTGCCCAACAGGAGAAGACTGGGAGTAGGTGTTAATGAATGAGCTTTAGGGATCTAATTTAGCTATGGATGTGATTTCAGCATGATTTGTATTTATATGACACATCATCCACATTAGGCACTGCTTTCCTGTTCCACATGCCATTCTTGATCTTCCTCTCTCCTCCTGTTTAGAAGACAAGGCACAATGGTGATGGGAACCATCTGGCTCTCACTGCTGGCACCAGTTCGGCTCAGTGGTTATTGCCAAACAGTGAAAACAAGGGTTTTCACTCTCCCTCATTCCTTGGTGTGTCTCCCTCTTCGTCTGTTTCACACCCAGGTTTGTATTTGTCATAAACAAACTCACAAGTGGATGGATAAACATTTTTAAGGACAGATAACAATTTTGCGCTGCCACGTCTCCACTTTAGTTGAAGTGTTTATGCCAATTAACGTATCATGAACTGCTTAGCTTGTTTTTTTTTTTTTTCTCACTGTCACTGGGGCAAAAAAAAAAAATGAACTTGAATAATCCTCTTCATTTTTTCTTTCTCTTACTGTGAAAATCTAATGCTCCTGCTGGCTGAGTCTTTCTTCTCTGTAGTTTCATTTGAATGAGAGTGATGCCTACAGTGTATTTCCTCTCTCCCCAGTGAGATGCCTGTTGCTCCACAGCTTAGCACTGTAGTAAAGATGGATTACTGCAGAAGAATTGCGTGCCCTGCCCTTTACACATTTCTCACACACCACTTCTCCATTATCAGCTTCATCCACGGGGAAGGTGGTCAGCATGTGCACACACACACACACACAACTTGAAATACTTGAATCCATACAGATCTGAGCGCTCTGACAGGGTTGTTAGGAAAAGGTCAGAGTCACAGATCTGAGCGATCTTTTTTAGAGACAAACACCTCTCATAACTAGTTAAACTGAAAACACATTAGCTGATATGTTTTCTTTTATTTGTCTATCCATCAGTTTGTATTCGTCACAGTCTTACGGTTTTCCTCTCTGCAAAGATCCACAAAAACAAAAAAAAGTTTTTTTTATACTGGGCTACTGTAAAGAACTGTAAACATTATTTTTTTAAAGCTTTGGGAAAATCTTTAGACAAGCTGGTTTTTTTCTTTGTATTTTGACATGCCATCAAGATGGACATTTACACCACCTAGCTGCATGGTGGGGGTATTTCTGTGTTTTTGTAAGAATATTGTGAACAATTATATTTTTATACAATGAAAAGAAAAAAGTCTGTTTGTAAAAGCATTTGTGCAAAAAGGGCCTTACCGGAAGGACTGAAGATGATTAAAGGTCCCGTATCATGCAAAATCACTTCTGGAGCCTTTAACTATCTTGTGATGTTATTTCCTTATTTAAAAAAACCCAGAGTGTTTTTTGGCTTAATACACACATTTCCCAGTAATCCTCCTGAATCCTGCACTCTGAGCAGCTGCTCCACTCTCTCCTGGAAAACAACTGACTGTAACATAGTGATGTAACAATGTTACACCAGAACGTGTCCGGCATGTCCGCGCTGCCCCTGCAGATTAAACAAACACGTCCCGAGCTGCAAGAGTCTGAAGCAAGACACCAAGGGCGTCAGTTTGTTTTTAAAAGTGGTGGGGACAATAACAATAAACTTGAGTGTTGTTTGAAGACTGCTGGGGACATGTTATTAAATATTTATATATAAGTATTTATCCATTTAGCGGTTCATTACAGTTTGCACTGCTGTGTATTGACAGGGGTTAAAAATTGCATGTTCATTCAATCAATAAAAGGTGAAAGCCGGGTGTGTTTTGACCTGTTTTTTAAAAACTGCATTGAAATCCACCATTAGGCTGAAGGATCACTAACGTAGCTAGCACAAAGAATAATGTTGGTTATATTTATAGTATTATTTGTGGCTCAAATATGCAAACAAGAGAAAAATAGCAAAAGCGTAGCGTAGCAAAAGAGACAAAACTCACCACTCACCACTGGTGGTTCAGACCAATCATGTGTTTGTATTGTGCTTTGCGGCGGGTGTTCAGGTATGACTGACAGCAAGTGCCCAGGCAAAGAAAAACAAACATGGCTGTGGATGTACGCATAAAAGTGGCTACTGAATCTATTTTAATAGAACTAGAGATGCTTTCTTGGTAAAGGTAATATTTTAGGACCTTTAACCCTAAAAATTCTGATATGCAGTAAAAAACAAAAGTAAAAAGGTTAGACACAACTTATTTAAAATGGAAATGTTCATAGTAATAATGATTTTATTGTGTATTTATTTAATATTATAAGAATTAAAATAATAAAATTGACTTATTTTATCTCATTTTTACTATATTTTCTAAATATTTTTCTTTTATTTCTTTATATTTTTCTTTATTTGTTTCTGTTAGTCATAAGGAATTCTACTACCTAAATCCTTATCCATCCATCCATCCATCCATCCATCCATCCATCCATCCATCCATCCATCCATCCATCCATCCATCCATCCATCTTTTTTCTGTTTGGCTTTTGGATAAAAAAGTTTGTTTTTCATATTTCTTGTCAAACACATACAGGGAGATAATGTCAAAACTGTAATTTTCAACAAGATTTTAGATTTCAGACTTTTCCTTGATAACCTTCAGAAAGAATGTTGTTTACTCCCTTCTGCTTACAGATGTACACCGATCAGCTGCAGCATAAAACACTAGAGGGTAAAGTTAAAAACACCACTCATTTTGTTGCGATGCATGGTTTATTAGAGAAAAAACTGCCTCCAAGCATTCACAGGAATGTTACTTTGACACTTACTGCCTACCTAAACATTTTTTACAAACCAGTCAGTGCCCCTGTCTGGCAATGGCACTTTCTAGAGAAAGTTAAGACCCGTTAATTTTGTATAAACACAAACAATTCTTTTTTTTTTCATTTGTGCATGCCCCTTTTGTGTTGTTTTTTATTCTGTTGGTCTTTGTAAATAAGATATGCTGCAAATCAATTATCACTGCGTTCAGCAGTTTAACAGAAAAATCTAATAGTTGCATTATCTTCACAGATATGCATCCATCCATTTCTCAGGATCACAGGGGGGGCTGGTGTCTATCTAGCAGCCATTGGGCGAAAAACAGAGAACACCCTGGACAGGTCACCGGGGACAAATGGAGACATACAGTACAACCAATCACAAACACTCACATCTGGGGCCAATGTAGAGTTAAAAGTTAACGTGCATTAACCTAATATGAACGTTTTTGGTCTGTGGGTGGAAACTGGAGTCCCTAGATAAAACCCACACATGCAAATTGCAGAAAGGTCTCAAAGTAACAGAACTACCCACTGCTCCACCATGTATCTCAGCATCTCAGCCCATGCTGAGAGCCATTTTCAAAAATATTCTATCACTAGTATGAGAATTGTTTCCCTCTCAACAGATAAACAAACCCAAACACAGACAGAGCTCCTGTCAAAGTGTAAAACCGTACTGCCTCATCTTTCTGTCTGTCTTCCACCATTGCTTCCTCACACATAGAAGCATTTCTATTTCTCTTTTAAACTCATCCTTTCTTTATTGTCATCAGTCAGGACTTTTTTTTCTCCCCCAGCATGATTACAGCAGAGAACTGTCAATGTGTAATAAAAGACTGGAGACCAGGTTCAGAAATATTCTGACAGTAAACATGATAAGTTCATCTATTATTTTCTTTCATGGAATTGTGTCTCAGAAGTGCTTAGAGCTCAAGCTGAAGCACAGATTTAACACATTACTGCTCATTTCAATGCCTTTGTCCAAATTTTAGAAACTCCATAATGAAAATGTCAGATTCTGGTTCATTTACCTGTGGAAAGTAGGAAAAACTGCAGAAAACATATTCACCTACTTGCCTCTTCTTTCTCCTCTCACTCCTTTTTCCTTGCTGCTCCAGTATGCAGCCTAAAGCAGCCAGTTTGCACCACTTCTTCTCATCCCCATTTAGGTGTGAAATTTATTTTCATTCACAGCAGAGAAAAATGCAGAAGAGTGTGTGTGTGTGTGGGGGGGCTGAGGAAGTGACACAAGCAATCAATTGGAAAAAATAGGTTCTTCAGATGTCTGTAAAATTGCATGTTCCTCCACATAAAACCTGGACAACAAGAAGCTTTCAGTGGCTTTGGATCAGTCCTAGAACCCTGTGGAGAATGTTTGGGTTCAACTGCATCTGCCCTTCTGATCCACATGATTCAAGACCAGTGTAAGCCTGAAAGGTATTCTAGACATTGTGCCGTTATCGCTTTCTATTTTTTTTTTTTTATATATTTTTTTTGGTGGGTGGCGTAGTCTAGAGGAAGGGAGATTGCCATTCATTCAAAACCGCGGGTTCAATCCCCGGTGCCAGCACCCCACGTCGAAGTATCCTTGGGCAAGATACTGAACCCGCCACTGCCCCGGGGCACTTTGTGAATGGATCATCACACAAAACTCCCCACTGCTCTTAAAACCGACTTGACTAACAGTAAAGAGACTGTTCATCAGACTGACCTGCCAACAGGTTTAACACAGTTAACTTAAACCTCAGGCAATATCAATATCTGCATGAAGCAAACATAACTGTATGTGGGACAGTAAACTAATAAAGAAAATATAGGGAAGATTTTCATCAACCCCTTCTTAAGACAAAATTTAATCACATTTTTTAGTATTTTATTATCACTAAATTAAACCCAGAAACCTCCATGTTTTTTGGGAATAAGAAGCCAGAGGAAATTTGCACAGGTGTACTGAGAACCTGCATGTGGTTTCGATGTTGTGTAGTTTGACAAATCCAGATGTTCGCAAACTGAGATAATAAAGCCGATTACGTTTATCAGATCAGAGTTGACATTTTATAAATTTTAAATCACTAAAACAAGAAAGAAACAATTGAATATTTTTAAAAATCGATGAGCAATTAGATATAATTTACTCTCAATTTAATTTAGGAATAGTTCATCTATTGCTGTTCCCACTAAGGCTGGATTCATACTAACGCAGCGCCAACGTGTCGGAGGCACGCACAGCCATGATACGACGTCGTATGGGCTCTCCAACTGCCTCGGATAGACGGTTGGAGTCACGCTCTATTTTCTAACTTTCCAACGGCCGCGTTGGATGTACGTCTGATTGGTCAGCCAAACAACCCAACATCATTTCCGGCACGATGCAACTTCCCTTTAAAATTGTAAACAGCGCGAGTGTTGACAGTCTTGAAGACATGGAGCAGATCGAGGAACATCTCGCAGAAGAAGTGAGGAAGTACGATTATTTGTACAACTTCTCTCTGAAAGAGTACAGGGATGCACAACTCAGCTTCAACTCCTGGAAGGAGATCGCTGGAACCTTGGAGTTGGAGGTTGGGGAGTGCACGAAGCGATGGAGAAAAGTCAGGGACAAATTTGTCCGTATTAAAAAAAGTCTGAAGAGCAGCAGTGGCGATGCCGCTGGCTGTAAAGTCTCTGCTTTTTATTTGTTTCTTTCATGGTTGGAACCACACATAAAGCACCGGGAGACCTCTTCAAACTGCACGGTTGAACACGCCTCCTGCTGTCCTGGTGGAGAATCTCTTTGCAACAGGGTTGGGGTAGTATGAACAGAAACTGGCTCCGTCAGTACGCCGCCTTGTGGGAGCACATTTGCCTTTGTGTAAGCATGAATCCAGCTTAACACCACTAATCTTATCCGTATAGTCATTCCTAACATGCAGTTGCTGTCACATTAAAAAGAGATGTTAGTCTTACCAGAAAACAGTCCTGCTATTTGTACTAAAATTATTGATTCTGTACCTCCTCACCTCTGATTTCTTTCTTTCTTTAACATTAGTTCTCAGACAAATTGCAGCAATCTTTGACACCAACAGCAAAGTGTCAGATCTAATGCTACCACGATTTCCTATAAACAGAAAAAAGGAAGCCCTCATATGGAGCACGATTGCCAAAGATGCCAGCAAAATCAATGAACATGTTCCGGAGCCTGGAAATATCACTGCTCTGAAAATAGAGACATTTCAGTAAGGAAGAGGAAGAAAAAAGAGGAAGGGAAGAGGAAAAGGAAGAGGAGGAGGCGGGCAATCAACAAACTGTCCATCATGGATACTTCCTCTTCGTGTTCAAACATGCAAGAAATTCTATGAGGCAGAGAGCCATTTTTCACCCACGCTGAGCCAACAAAGCTACTGTATGTTTCTAGTATTATTACTTTTTAAAATCTTTTAGGGCCACGACAGTTAATTATTAACATGAATTAATATTTCACTGTACTATGGAGTTACAAAAAGAAATGGTTGGAGACTTAACAGAAGATGAGGAATAGAGTTTAAGGGATTGAGATGCAGGATCATCCAGTCTAGTGACCTTTCTCGAGAGTCTCTTATGCTCTACCAACTCATTGTGTAGTCTGTCATGGAATATTGTGTCAATGTAGATGTTCACAAAGAGGAATACCGATCCATAACTGTAGCACTGTTATAAAATGTTTTTCTTAAACCCTCCACATTAAAAACCCTAAAAGTCTGGAAGAGTCCGATGAGCAGTCAAATATGTCTGGTATAAAGTAAATATTGATATCGATGTAAAAGAAGGGAAAAATCAAACTTAATAAAAAGAGTAAAGAAAAAAGAATGGATGTGGAAAAAGCCACAGGTAACAGTCAGGAAGCAAGGAAGAGAGAACAAGAATGCTTCCTCAGCAGCCTTTCCGTTTCTCAATTATCTGATGTTCAGCGAAGACAATGATGGATTATATATGAAGGGGGGAAAAAAACTCTTAGTGGACTTAAAGTTTAGCTGAAAACGTATGGTCAGGAGAGTCATTAATCCATCTCAGAGTGGCAGACCATCTCACTCCTCCAGTGAAATGCGTGATCGAGCTATAGACAGAGCAGTTGCAGAGATAAAGCAGCAGAGCACAGATCTGATTAGGCTTCTGTTGCCACACACTCCACAGGGATTAAGCACAACAGCTCCTTGTTAGACCTCCTCACTTTGTTCTGTACTGCAAATTTGCTGTTAGTGGGGGAAAAAAAAGCTAACAAGGACTGCAAATTGTAATTTCATTCACTACTTAACTCTACTACACGGCCACACAATCGGATTCACATAATAATATGCATCTAATGTGCCATTGGTGCCGGATAAATAACATCAGATGCATCATGCATTATTCTCCCTTTAATATCGGAACTTAGGAAGCAGAACAAATGAAGCACGTATTTATGAGTCTTGGTTGAGTACAGAATGTTCAAAATGTTACACTTTGTTGTCACCAGCATCTATGTTTGTGTGTTTAAAGTACAATTAGCATTTTTATATAAGCTTGCCCTGAAAAAAATGTCCCAAAAAGCTGGTGAAAAAAGCTCTGTGTGCAAACACATAACAATGTGTTACTTCACACTATCACTTCGTTCTCAAAACATATTTTTTTGTTTGGCTTTTATTTTTATTTATTTATTTATTTATTTATTTATTTATTTTTGTTTCATTTAGATTAATGTAGACTTTTGTTGATGATGTAAATATTTAGGTGTTCTCTCATTTGGTAAATTGTATTTTAAAGCTATAGTGCGTAACTTTTACATGTCCGTGAATGTCCGTTTCAGCCAAGCCACTATTAGAGGAGATGACACAATGCAGATTAAGCCGATCGGCACCTCAAACATCTCACGGTATTTTTCAATATATATCATTTTTACTTTGCGTATCGACCGGCGACATTCCCGCGCTGGCGCGCAGGAAATGACGTCTTTTACGTCACAACAAGAAGGGAGGGGGAGGACGAGCTGAGAGTCTCGTAGCAGGAGGCAGAGTGCAGGCAGAACGGGAAAGCGACATGGCGGAGAAGCCAAAGAAACGGCCGAGACACACTTATCTTGAAGTTCTTCTGAAGAGTCCATCTTTTTTCAACAGCTGTCCTTATTCAAACAGAATAAAAATGTTGTGGAATCGCGAATCACAGCGGCAGAGGGATAGCGGTTGGGGGAAGGGGGGTGGGGGGGACAGGTGGGCGTACGTCATATGGAAGCGCCAGCTTCATTGTTGTAATAACGCAAAATTCCGCTAGGGAGCGACAGAAGTTACGCACTATAGCTTTAACTGTGAAAACATTCCATAATTATAGAAAGTTATGTCATTGATGTGCAATAACTGATGTAATGTAAATGAACTAAATCTGATTAATTAGTTTTTTAGTGCGTTTCTTTTGACATGCTGGAATGTGTTGTAAAGATGCTTCAGATGTTTTTTTAGGTTCGTCTTTGTAGAAAGTTTATGAAGATTCTTATATTTTTTTGAACATCCCCAGTTTGTCACGTCTCAGTTCATCCCATTGTCATGTTTTGATCCAGCCGTGTCACCACTGTGTTCAATGTTTCCTGTCTTAGTTTTAGTACCTCTGCTCGAAGGTAAAGTTTTCTCCAAGTTTGTTAGTTTGTCTGTCTGTTAGCAAGACAACATAAATAAGATAAATTTAAGGATGGATTGTGATTATATTTTCTGGAAAGGTTAGAAATGGTCCAACGAAGAAGTGAGTAGATTTTGGGGGGAATCCGGATGATCATCTGGATCCAGGAATTTTTTTGAAAGATTGTGAGAAAGAGCTTTTATCACATCTGCATGTATAACTAAATGGTCCAGGTGCTTGGTAGAAAAAAAAATTG
>SSNP01000013.1:4690701-4719306 GCA_006937955.1 Pachypanchax playfairii | reverse complement strand
AACAGGTTCTATATGATACCAAGGAAGGATTACAAAATTTTGAAAAGGTAATATCCAAAAAAAATCTTCAGATATTTTATCATTGCAAAAGAGTAAATCAAGCTTTAGACTTGCAACAAACACCAAAGAATAGCAAAGACACAGTGAAATAGAAACTGTGTTAACAGATTTCATGTACCTTCAAAAGTTATGGAGCTAGATCCAGAAGAAAACCACCATTACCAGAAAAGGGATTTTCTTGAATATCTACTGAACTAATAATGAGATCAACGTCAATATCATTGCTGGAGGTATGTTTTCATTGTCATGGAATCTAATAATGTACAGTAGATATAGCTAAGGTGGTACTGTTAGGTGGTTTGAGTAGTTTGAGTTAGTCTGGTATCTGATGTTTGTTTATGCCACTCCTTCACACTCAGTCTTGTTATTTAGTTTCATTCTCTGCACCTGCTTAGACACTCACTCCACACACCTGTTGTCTTCTTATTTAAACTTCTCTGTTGCTCCTGATCATTGCTTTTTTGTTGTATGAACTGCATCCAAACCTGTGCCGTTCTCTGTCTGTCTTTACTCGTCTTTAGTTCTTTGTGTTCAACTACCCTGGACTGTCCCGTTTCATCCCTTTACAGATTATCTCAACATATCGATTTGCCTGGAAACAACTGGTTTAGATCATTCAGCGCTGTCTTTGCTTGTTCCCTGGTCAGTTAGTAATCTTTGAGTTTTATGACTTTGACCCTTTTGTCATGTTTCATCACCTGTCTGGCTACTTCCTGTTATTTTCTATTAGTTATCCTTACTTTAGCCCCAGTGTTGTTTTGTTTCTGTTAGTGTTAATGTTAGTTTCAGTTGTTGGAACCATTTTGTTTTTCTTCTTTCTGTTCTGCTGCATACCCCTTATCAACACTCATTAGATTCACCTGCTGCTACTCTCGTTAGCCTGTCCTGCTTTACCTGTCTGCTCCTCTTTAAAAGCTGTGGAGGAGCAGACGGGATATTGAAGAGTTTGGAGCCTTCTATACCTGTGCGTCTGATTCTTGTTTCCTGTTTAACTTGTCAACCTGTCTATTTGAAATACCTGTGTGCATCAACATCAGACTGTATCCTGACCTTGTTTTTACCTGCCCATGTTTGGGCAGGCAGGAACTGGCTTCAGACTGTTTGTGTGAACCTGAACCTGGACTGTTTTTTGACTCTGCTTCTGCCTGTTCCCTGTCCGCTCTGTTTGCCCGCTGTCTGTGGATTACCACAGCTGCAATCTGTTTTTGGACTCAGACTTTGCTTCTGCCTGCTCCCTTTGAAATGTTTTCAGTGTGTACTGATTATAGATTGTTGTCTTGCTATGTCCCTGCAGGCTCCCTCATCATGTTGGATTACTGTTTGGTATACCTGTATTTATTGACCGTGTTTCTGCCCACTGTCAAAGCCTCAGTCTGCTCCTTGTATGTCCCATAAGCTTGGGTTCTTGTCAACAAAGGTTTTGTACCCATGACTTTTCACACTACTTCAGATTTTGGATTGTGGACTGCTGTCTGTCAAATAGGGGTCTGCAGTCTCATTCTGTTTGCTGTTCTCCCAGAGGGAGTTTTCATCTTCACCTGTTTGCTGCCCTGTGTATGTTAACATCCCTTTTAAAAATAAAATTTCAAATTACCCTTCATCTATCACCTGCTGCATCTCTAGTCCAGTTAAAACTAGAACATTGCAGAACTAACTGACCATGATGGACTAGGTACAGGTGGACAGTTGGCATAGGAGACGCTACAGTAAATAATTTACTCACTGTCATGGAGTCTGCAGGCGCACTGTTCCCACAGTAGAAATAAAGAGACCGTTAATATCCACTCAAGAATCAAAGAATCATTCCAAGTACTTGGAGGATTTTTGGTTGGCTGAACTTAAGCTGCTCTCCTTTCCAGAATTGGCCATCATTCCTCTCAGGTAGAACTTCTAGAACATGTTTGCTACTATGACCTCTTTGGAGTTGCTGCTGGTACACAAAGTCCAACCCAGCTCCAAGGATCCTGCTTCATTACCATCTAGGCTGCCTTCTGTTTCATTTTCCTGAGGTCCGGCAGACATGCCCAGTCTTTATGGGGATCTATAGTCTCCCAATTTACTCACCCTGCAGTAGCCATACTACTCCGACAACCAGCTCTATCTTCAATGTCAGTTAACGCTTCTACACCTGCTTCCTGCCTAGGCTCTGCTTCAGTATCTGGAGCTCACCTTTCCGGGGGCTTGCCTAAAAACCACCAAGCGCTGTTGTGAGAGGGCTTCAGCCATCTTGTGGTCAGCTTCCCAGTCCTTACTCAACACCAGATGTCAGATCTCTTCATGCCACATCACCACCTCCTGTTCCCAACAAGTCTGCAGCCCAAAATACTTCATGTCAGTCTGCAATAGCTCATCCCTTGCTGGAGACAGACACCATTTTTTTCCAGGTCACAATGACAATGACACATCGACAGTAGTCTAAGGCTGCGACACCAGCCCTAAACTCCTCTGCTCCGGTTACTATCACCATAGGGGTCACAGGGGACAAAGGCTATCATATCTCTGTTTCTGTTCTTGCGTCGGTGGGGCTCCGGTCAAAGCAGCTCCTGCGCCAGTTCATGTCTCGGAGTGGGTCTCAGGTGATACTCCTCTTCTGATTCCTGTTCCAGTACCTCTTCCTGTTACTGTGGTGGAGAGTATTTGAAAGATGCCTCTCTTTCAGTTCCTGTCAGCAGGGGGTTTCCACATGACCCTTCTTCTCCTGTTCCTGCCAGAGATGGGGTCGCCAGTGGTGATGCCTCTGGCTTATGGTCCTGTCATTGAGGGGGTCACCAGTGGTGATGTTTTTCCAGTTCCTGGTCCTGTCACTAAGAGGGTTGCCAGTGGTAATGTCTCTCCAGTACTTGTTCCTGTTGCAGTCATTGATACCTCTCCAGTTCCTGTCACAAGAGGGGTCATTGTTGTCAATGCCTCTCTGGTCCGTATCATGGAGGGGGTTGCAGCTGTCAGTGCCTCGATGATCCCTGTCTCAGAAGGGGTTGCGGTGCTTAACACTTCCCCTCAATGTCAAATGTCAGAGGGGTTCAAAGTTTATGATACCTCCTCTCCCACACCCATCAACAGTACCAGAATGCATCTTGGATGTCCAAGGAGCTCAGCAATTCTCTGGGAGGAGCTACCCCAGCACACCACCTGTCATCTCATGATGGGCATCCCTTGTTGGGCCACAAACAAGTAAGTAGGGTCCAAACAAACATCTGCATACCATTTGAAGTTGCTGCAATGACATTTCAGCAAATTGGACCATTGTGCATCTGTCTTTTAGTTTAATTTTCTTGGGGACTTTGCATTAGGCCCTCTGTAGGTTGAAGGTTTTTCATTTTCATCAAATGATGTGTCATCCTTTTTTCCCTAGCTATTTCATGTCAGCATGAATATCCAGCAGGAGTTTTACTCCAATTGAGATCTGATATGTTTTCAAAGTGTTCCTTTATTTTTTCTGAGCAGTGAACAAGCATTGGTTACTGCAATTAGCTAGTTATACCACTTCTAGTCAGAGTATATTTGAGTACCTAATGTCATTACCTGCCAAAAATTAGTTGCTCGGGATTGAGCAAGTGCTGTACCCTCACCTGTTTCTTCTCTTTATGGATACAGAACATGAATGATTTAGACTCTTCTTTGACTGGCAGTCACTGAATGTGCTAAAGTAGCTAAAAATTGCAAATAAATACATGAATAAAAGTTAAAGGAATGACTCTGAAAATTCAGGAAAACTACATTGTAAAGTAAACATCCTGCAAGAAAAGAAAAAATCCACAAAAAAATATTTGATCTTAATCATCTCAAAAAATCACACGTAAATCAAAAATAGTTTATATCTCACTAGTCTTCCTTATGTTACAACATATGCAGTGTACTTCAGGCAGCAGCAGCAGCACATGTTCAACTGTTTTTGGCAGACAGCCTATTCACTTCGTGTAAACTAACAATTTTACAATATTTCAGCCAGAACATCCATGAATTGTCTATGTATTTTGGCAAAACTTTAACTTGGGTCAAATTTATTACTGGTTAAAGCTTAGATAAAGTCCATTTTATTAATCATACTTGTGTTGGAGCTTTCTGAATAGACTGACAGTAAATGGTGTCCCAAGCTGTACTTTTCCTTTGAGGAGTAGGATTTTAGCTGCTTCTAAATTGATAGAATCTGCCCTGTCAGATCCTAAGGCAGGTCCATCACTCAGTCCTTTTCAGGCTGCACTTTATCTTCCAGTTTTTCTCCACACTTACCAGATTGTCTTATTTAAACTCAGCTGAATGGAAGGCTGAGAGAAAACAGATTTTCCTTCCCTGTGGATTCAAGAAAAATCCTCTTGTCACCCATGAATGAAATGTGATGACTTAAAACACGATTGAGTGAGTAATTCCCTTTTTGACCACAAAACTAGAATTTGCATTGTCAGCATGTATTTTAATACGAAATCAAGTGATCCATAAACATCACATTGAAGAAAAAGACAGCAAAACTTTTGAGAATAGTGTTTCTTTTGTCTTATTTTAGGATGAGTTGCCATCACTTTTTCACACATACATTCCAAAGCCTTAACATTGCAACATTTTAAGACAAAAAAGTGTTTATTTTTTTAAGCAAATCACTTTTCTCATCCCTATTTTCTCAATTTTCTGGTTAATTTCAAGATCTTTGATTTTTTTTCTCCTCTGATTAACTTTTTTTTAGTTCTTTCTTTTTCCTTCCCACTCTTTCATGCTCAGCTGCATCTCTTCATTTCCATTTGTCCTAATTGAGGAAGTTTGCATGCACAGAGTAAATAAATTACTGAGCACAAACAGATTAAGATATTACTTTGAATCATTTATGTGGTTTACAGTAACCAACTTTCAGCAATAATATTATTTGTTTGCAATGGGATTGGGGTTGAAGATATGTTACAGCTATTGAAAACACCTTATTACCAGTGCAAAAATAATGAATTATAAATGACCAAGAAGGTGAGCGCTCAGTCTAAGTTATGTACGTGCCAATTTTCTCTGCTTCATTGTGCAATTAAATAGACTGATGATGAATTTCGGCTTGTTAAATTAGTTATTTTTTAAGATTTATGAGAATATGAGAGCAATATAACGCCCCAAAGCTGTTTACATGAAAGTTTTAATAATCCAGAGTGCTTTATTCACCATGTTCTTCAAATCTTTGCTGTTTGTTTTTCCCCTTTTTCTGAGTGACTGACAGTTTCATTTTGCCTTTTTTACTTTAACATGTGAAATCCTGCTTATCTATGAATCACATTGTTTTCTGCAGTTGTGTGTTCGTGCTATATTTTTGTAGGAAGTATCTCAAAAAGTGGGTATAATTTTCCTCCATTCTTTTGCCCACCTCATTAAATTTGGACAGCATGAGGGTGTGAGGGATGACTGTGTTTGATGATCAAACCTGCAGTAATTTTTAGGCTATGAGTGGCCATTCTCTAAAGAGCTATCCCCGGTTGTGCTGTCACACAGAGCACAATGACAATTCCAACAAACCATAAAGCCGAACCTCCAAATCTGATGTAATTTGAAATGACAGTGTGATGTACACGCAAATGTGCTCTGAGAAAAGCTCTGTGCCCTCAGCGCTCACATGGGGACAAAGAAACAGATGATAAATATGCAAAAATTCTTACGTGCATTCGACATACCTGTATATAATGCAAGCACAGTCCCTGCAGGTCCCACAGTTCTCAATGTCCTGTCCAGTCCTGTAGGAATGTCTTCTGTTGAAAAGTGCAGAGATGACATATCAGAGTTATAAGAGGCATGTTTTGTATGTGTGTGTTTGTGTAAGCATGGAAAGACAAATTTCCCTTGCCGAGCAAAATTTTTGGCACATGCATTGCTGAGAAGAGACAAATCTCCTCCCTGAGATCACCCCTGATCATTTTTTAATGAACTATACGCCCTCCTACAGGCTCAGTCTGTTACGTAAACCATGAATCACAGTGTCACTTCAGGCATAAAATAATGCTTATGAGGTGAAAGCAAAGTCTGCATGCATAAGACCAACGTTACATTTCTAATATTGGAGCACGTAAGACGTGTCTCTCTCTGAGACAGAAGACGGTGCAGTCGCATGTTCACATGCCTCCAAAGAACGGCGCTGACATTGATGTTAACACTGTGGTTCAGATCACAGTGTGCAGATATCAGTCAAGTCTTTCCATGGATTCATAGACACACTGTGTGTTGTTCCAAACCCAAGAATGTTCTCATGCCTTATCATGTATGTACTATTTTGGTGTGATAAGGCACAAGAAATTACTAAGCAGCTTACAATGTAGGAAGCAGATTAATTAAAGACTTGATGGGAACGGTAAAGGGTTTACATTAAGAGGCTTGGAGCATCTGAAACCACCAACGCAAAGGCAGCCAAATGCTGATTTCTATCAGGCCCAGCTCGCTGCATGCAGGCATGAGGAGAGAGCAGCTAGAAAATGGGTGCAGCAAAGCTCCCAAAAGGCTCCCTATGGTCTGATGTGACATAAATTCTTCAACATTTTGAGAACTGAGACTTGCATGACTGATATGAGACTTCTTAAAAATAACTACAGAGAGCTCCCTGCATTCAGTCAGGTTTCCCTTCTCTACCCCCACTCGCTGTAGCCCACTTATTTCTCTTGCCTTCTTATTCACACCAAATTTGTATTGTGCACTGTCCATATAGCTTTGGACTTATAATACTTACAATACTGGGATTGACAATAAATAGAAGAGCAAAGCTTGGGCACCACGACCACCTATCTGGGATTTTCACAGCACACACAGCACAGT
This sequence comes from Pachypanchax playfairii, assembly GCA_006937955.1. Classification (NCBI taxonomy): domain Eukaryota; kingdom Metazoa; phylum Chordata; class Actinopteri; order Cyprinodontiformes; family Aplocheilidae; genus Pachypanchax; species Pachypanchax playfairii. The sequence goes on along the minus strand of SSNP01000013.1, from coordinate 4,712,478 downwards.
GAGGTTATTACTGCTGGCCTGTGGGTATTCTCGCTATGTTGAAGAAAACTCATCCAATCACAACTCACTTTTCTGTTGAAATCCAGGAGCGTGAAAACAATCTTTTAGTGTCAAACTGTGATCACAACAACATTTTTCTACCTAATTTCTGTCTGTATGTGTACGTGTGTTTGTAGTGTAAACTAAACCCCCTGCAGAAAAATTACCCATCTTTTAATAAACCAGCAGACATTCATATGCTAGATTGTGATATTTACTTTCCAACTCTACAAAATATCAGACTGTCATAATTAATACTGTCCCACCATTTGTTTCTCACTAGCTCCCGTACTCTCTCCGTCCATCTATTTATGGGACTAAGGGACTACTGAAGAGTAAAGATTACCAGATGGTGTTTCACGCTGCTTTTGGCCTTGCACAAAGAGGTCCAGTAAGGTCAGGCTCTACTGGCCTAAGGCTTCCAATTTTTTTGTTTGAACACATTTAAATGTTGGTCAACTCCTCTTTTTTGCTCGGAGCTTTCACATAATTTTAAGACCAAAAAAACGCTTTGCATCCTGTTGGTTTAACCCTGAGTTAAAACACCTTTCATTTCACTTCTAATCCCACCTAAGAATCTCTGGAAATGTGGAGCACAGAACAACACTGCAGTCCTGAGTCCTATAACCAAAGAGGTAAAATATTTCAGCCCTCACTGTGTGCAATGCGTAAGCTGCCCCAGTCTAACATTCAAAACTGTTAATAAGGTCCCATTAGAACTGTTCTTACACCAGTTTCGTTAGCATGGCTCATACTCACCCATCTCTCTCTGCTTCCTTTTTCTCAAGATCTTGAATGACATCCAGCAGGACCTTAATGGTGTTTTGACTTGTCTCCAGGACCCCCTCCAGGCTTTGTAGCTGGTTCTGCAGGCTGCGTATGTCATGCAGAGGACCATTAGGGCTCAGGAGCTTTTCTGTCACCCGCGATGGGTCCAGTTTACACCTTGCCCCTGACATCAACCCTCCAAGAATTTCCTGGACCTGCCTTATAGTATCAGCTTGGGTGGGAGTCAGGGGCCGTGTGGGCTGCTCCCCAGAGACAGAGCAGCCCCTGGCTCCAGAGCAACCCTGCTGGTTAGGAGGGAGCATGTGTTGGCTGTTGGGTGTGTTTGGCCTGGCATTGGCTCCTGAGCAGAGCATTTTGTGTAGCACCCCAAGCTGAGCCTGGGCCGAACTAAGACAGCTGGGCTTAAAACAGGCCTTGGCAGGGGAAGAGGTGGAGGAGCGCCTTTCTCCTTTCATCACAGAGACTGGCGGGGTTTGAGCTCTGTGCTTCAGAGAGCTGGCTTTCTCACAGAGCTTGGGTGAGTCTGTACATTTTAAATCCTCCTTTTTCTCCTTCTCCTTCTCTTTATCCTTCTCACTGGCCTTGAGCATGGGTGTTCGGGCTGAAGGACCTGGCTGCTCGCTTTTCCGCGGTGTGTAGGGTGGAGGTGGCGGAGGAGGAGGAGGGAGTCGAATACCCCTCTTATCCTGAGTATATTGGGGAGCCTGTGAAGGGGGGGTGTATGGTGGTGCAGCACGAAATGTGGAAGAGTACAGAGGAACAGCTTTTGTTGGAGTCGCACAAGAATGAGCACTCTGAAGTGTGGACACATAGGCTTTCACAATTGGAGGTGGAGAAGTGCAAGACTTGAGTTTTGGAACAGGGGAGGAATAGGGTGGTTTTCCTGCACTGAGAGGGGAGGCATGTTGCAGGGTTTGACATGGGATGTTACAATGAGAAACAGTTTGTATTACTGTGGCATAAGAGGAGGAAGTTGGGTTTAACTGGGGTGCATGGGGACAAACTGGATGTGTGGTTGTGTAATATGATATAGAGGTGCAAGACAGGGCAGTCTGAGTCACAAATGTACATGGTGTTAGATTTGTAAGAGGTGCATTATTTGTTGGCGCTGATGGTGGCTGTTGTGATATATTTGGGGCAACGTTAGAATGTTTAATTGAGTCACAAGGAGTTAAAATGGGACTAATCATTGCAGGGGGGTTGGAACACATTAAGGAAGATGATGCTATTAGATTTGGTATAGGGGAGGTGCAGGTTTGAGGTGCATTTGAGGAAAGACTAGAACAGACAACAGCTGTGCTGGGGATTGTTTGCGGTGACACGACAGTATAATAGGGGATAGTGTTTTGAGCAGCAAAAGGTGCAGAGGTGGAAGAAGGAGTAGAGAGTGCATTGGGAGGAGGAGGAGTGACACAAGCTGTCTCAGAAGGAGATGAACAAGGTGGCTTTGTGCAGTCTTCAGGGGTTTGTACTGGTGTTCTTGTGGGTGGTGGAGAAATACAGTAAGGCACAGTAGTAATTTTGGAGGATTTGGGAGTAGTTTGCACTGCAGGTGGGGATACAGGGTTGTCAGACTGTATTTGTGCTGAGCTGGGTGATACAGTCAGCGGTGAGGAAGCAACAGAGCTACAAGTTTGCATCTGTGTAGTGAAAGGTTTATGATTTGGAGAAGTGTGACAGGGAGAGTCTGTTTGTATTTGAGTAGTACACTGCTCGACACTTGGAGGTAGTGTTGGACTGGTGGTTTGAATTTGGGTTGTGCAGTGTTCACCTTTAAAAGGTGGAGACTGATGCTGACAGTCTGTTGGACTTTTGGATATGCAGTTCTTTGCATTTTGAGGCAAAGAAGGACTCTCAGTTTGAACTTCAGTGGTAGAGAGTTTTGTATTTGAAGGTGGAGGGGATCGACTGGGGCTTTCTGTTTGTGTGGGAGTAGTGCAGTAATGAACTTCCTTTCCAGGATCACTTGTCGTCCTGTTGAGGCGCTTCCTCCTTCTTACCACAGAGGGAGTGCTGCTTCCCTGACGCTTTGGACCATCACGGCAGGATATTGAAGAAAACTGGCCTGTCTCAGTGCTGTGAACGACTGAAGGTGGACAGCTGTGTCTGGAGGTCTTTGCCGTAACAGCAGACTTATTATCTGTCCTTGACACTTTAGATCTTCGTTCCACCACAATTTTATCCCCGAGGGCAAGAGCCCTTGTATTATCTTTGGATCCAGGCAACGACACATGGTTGTGCGTGATACACTCATCTTGAGAGTCATGTTCATCATCACCATCTACACCAACTGAATCACCAATACTGTGTCTGCTTGTGGTTGAAAATGGCTGGGGTTTTTTCAGGCATGGGGAAGTCTGGATGGCTGTGCTCGTGCTCTTATTGGGCTTCCGTGTCATTGGCAGAGTTAGGGAGTTAGTTTGCGGTGGTACCCAGCATCGTCGCGTGGCACCAGGCGTCAATGGATGAGGAGGAGCCCGTGCTAAAAAAGCTGCCACCTTTTCGATTGTACTGGCCATATCTCCGCGCACAGCCCCCACCACAGAGGTTTGGCCAGGTAGGCTCTCAGTCTGTAGCCTGTCAGTCCACGGCTGGGGAGGCACACTGCTGTGTTTGCGAAGAGCGTGTGGAGTGTCACAGCCTTTAACAGGCCTTTGATGACCATTATTTTCTCCCGTTGCACTATTGCCACTGCTGCTGCTGCCATCCTCCAGGTCTTTAAAGCGAACCTGATGAGTACGGCTGCGGCGCCGCTTTAGACGGCTTTCAATGTCTGGAGAGTCTCGATTAAGCAGCACAGAGCGTACAGTCATTGTCCCTGGCAATTTGTCCGCCAAGGTGCTCTTGCCGTTGCTCTGGCCTGTGAGTAAGTGATTGGGTTCTTTGCTCACCATTTCTCTCTCCTTCCTTCAACATCTACAGGCTACACCGGGAGCTTGCAGTTGTAAAGGCCTTGTTTTGTTCAACTGTCAACAAGGAAAATGTTCTTTCATTACTGTTCATAGTAATGAAAACACGAGAGATCTATATGATGGATTGAAGATTTCCAATTTCATCATAACACAGATTTAAGGTACTCAAGTCCCTTTATAGCATTGTGTATAGCTGCTCATCTTAGTTATACCCATTCCTTTTCAGCAAAGATTGTTCTCAGGAAGAGATATCCGAAGGTAAAGTTAAAGCAATGTTAATAACAGAAAATAAAAAACGAAGCAGCAGATCACTATGGCGAATACCACTATGGCAAATACTAAGCTCTTCAGAAACATGGATATCTACTGTTACTTGTATTAAAAAATATAAAGATTAGAAGTAATAAATTAAATGAACTCATCATTAAATATTGTAAAAATGTTCATGTCCATACTTTCTCATGTCCTCGGAAATTATGCACTCTTTCTTCTTATTCCCATTTCTATTCACCCTCCCATGGCGATGAAGTATTGATGAGGTCGGAGAAGCTACATGCAAATAAGCAGACAGTTGGGGGATGTAGCCTGTCCATCTTTTGGTTTATCTACATTGTAGCGTCTTCTTTTTCAACTACTTTGTCCTTTAATCGCTCAGGGGTTCCAATGACCAAACTATGAGGTGTTCTTGACTGCTTTCCCATAAGGGCCTGTTTTTTGGAAGTTTTCATTTGTCTTCTGCTTTTTTCATTTTGAATGTATCACTCTCCATCCTCCTGTTTGTTTGCTCGTCTCTTAGTATATCATCGTCTCATGGATGTAGATGACTGGAGTTCCTAAAGAGAGGGAAAAAAATAGACAGAAAAAAAGAGAGATGCTGTAATTGTTTGGATTATGCTGAATTTCCATTAACACACCTCGTGCTGCTTCTCAAGATAGAGAGGAAAATATATAATATGCAGCTAATTTGAAATGTATGAGAGCAAAGCCAGCAAAGCTCAGAAAAGAATACATTAGTTAAAAGAAAATAGGAACAGGTTGGAGGTGGCAAAAGAAAAGCATCAGGGAAATACACACCCAAAACCACGGAAAAAAAGATTGTAATTAAGGTCTATTCATATTGGCTGAAGGGGATACTTATGTTTTATGTCTATTTGATTTTCTTTCTCATTAGCTATTGTTAAAAGCTATATTATTTTAGCAACAGCAGCATTGTTCCAGCTCATTGAAACACAATGTGACTGATATCATATTCCTTATGCACACGCGTCTTACAGATTTTTCTTTTCCTCTATGTTTAGCAGTCTGTGGCCCTGTTATCAGTCCTTGATGATCTGCCATGGTGACATCCTCTCAGATTCATCTGGTCACTTTGTGACAGTCTGTCCTCCATGCTGCAGTTAGTACTATGTTCTAGTCACTCTGATTTTGCGGCTTGTTTTCAATACGTATGTATCACTTCCACTTCTTTTCTGTGCTGCTGGCAGTCAGGCATGATGCTCTCGCCTGCCTTCCAGGATCTATGGATTTGCTCCTTGTTATCTGCTCGTGATAGCCTCTGACACTGACAGGCCTGCGCACTAATTCTGGGTGTGAGTGTGACTGCCCGTACTCTTATCTTCTGCGGGAGGGGTAATTAGTGACTCCTTCACAGCTCCCAGGTTATTTAGGGAGGAAAATACCCAAAGGGGCTGCCACTTTTATTTATGTCCAACATGTTTCTTTCTTGCTTCCTCTCCCTCATTTTGAGGTTTTTGAGGAGGAGGATCTTTGTCACAACCTCGCCCTCCTGTCAACCTCTTTAAAAACATAGTTATTAGGATTAATTATGATTACAGTCACACAGACACAGCCTTAAAGAGAATATCAACCATGCTAGATGAAGATACAAACTATGAGATTCCTTCACATTTTACTTTTCTATCAAATGAGCTGGTGGATCCCTAAGAAAAAAAAACTGGAGGAATGATACGCATTTTCTCAGGCAAGGAGGAGTGAATTTTGCACTACAGAGGCTCAAAACCATAAAGCACAGATAGTTGGATATACTTGCTCTGATCTAAACCATTACTTGATATTCTTTTCAGCTCTCCACGGATAACATTGTATTTCCACTCCTCCTGTTTTTTGCCATTAATATCTCATTTCATTCAGATCGTCTGTCTTCCTGCCCATTTTATATAAAAAGCACTCTCAACCTTCACCCTGACAGATTTTCCTGAGTTTCATCCATGAGCTGGAGTACCATTACCCTCACTCATTCGATGGGGTGTCACCCTGAATGTGCCTTCTTTTTATCTTTCTCCCATCTGGCCCTATTTTTCTTGTTTCACCTTTGTCATTTGTATCTTCCTTTTAACCTTCACCAAAACAACATTTGGGCAACTCAAAATCTTGCCTGCTTCCTTTTTTATTTATTTTATTTTATTCATCCAGCCTCACTTCCTCTCAACAGTTCTTCCCTCTTGGTCTGCAAACTACCCTTGGGTCAAAATTTATGCTGACAGTTTAATGAATCCATACCCTCTTAATGCTGCATGGGCTCACTCCGAAGGCTGAGGCCAGCCCTTTCCCACATGTGACATTTCCATGTTGAGCTTTATTGGCAGACAAGAAATAAATCACCAGGCGAGAGAAGGAGGGTGTGCGACGGCATAATGCCAACAAGGGTCATAACTCTTTGTGGTTATTATTTAAGATTTACTCCAGCCTTCTTCCTTCCTGCCTACGTCGGTGAGAAGGCTTCCATCCACTTTTCTCTTTGTGTGTGTGTGTGAGTGTGGAGTTTTATGGATGTGTAATGATAATGCAAAGGTCACATCTGATCATCCTTTTTTTAAGCCACACAGGCTCTGAGAGAAATATCTTATGTGTTCAAAATACAAGAAATGAGTGCTCTGGGTACTCTGATCTAATAATACTCTGAGCCTGAGTCCTACAGGGATGTTGAGAATTGCATCCATGACAATAACACACCTTTGGGTTGCAATGAGGTAGAAGATTCAGTGGATTGAATTGTTATGTAAAATCATATCCGATCTATTCGTCTAGGCATGCTTAAATTTGTCAGATGGGATGGAGATGAGGAGGAAGCAGAAAGAGGAAGGAGAAGGGATAGACGTGCTTGGATATATTTAGAGATGCTATGAGACACACAGCAAACTGAGAGGAATGGGACTCTGAATAAGTAAGAGGGAGATGGGGGGCAGACTGGCGGAGGTATATGGGGACAGAGCAGAAGGGAACAACCCCTGGCAGCAGAGGAAATGTCATGCTTAGAGTTCAGTGAAGTGGTAAATCGGGAGCATCAGCGCGTCAGAGCATTTAGGGGGTACTATGAAGAAACTAAGAAAAGCTGTAGGTTCAGTTATTTGAACACAAATGGGGTACAAGTTATATCTGCACTTGGATGTAAGAATCTACAGAAATCTCACAGCAGATGCTACATGCATGTGACGTGCACGTTTCTTGTCAAAAGAGATTACAAACTCAAGAACAGCTCAGTGGAGACGCAGGTTTTGTTAGGTAAGTATCCTGTGCACCAGAGAACAACGATGTCTCACCTCTAGGTGGAGACTTGTTACAATAAATACATTTTATTTGTTACAATAAACTGAGCAAGTATGTCTATAAAAGGCCCTTTTAAAATGCATTTTATTTATTTACTATTAATAAAGTCTTCATAAAAATAAGGATGTTGCACAGTTTGTAGCTATAGTATGCATGGCCTTTACTTGTTCAAAAAGTAAATACAATTCTTAATATCTTTAAAAGCTGGGAACACTGACAACTATCCCTGCTGAAGGCTGATGCTAAATGGTTGATGGCCTGTATTTATATAGCACCTTTCCAGTCTTACTGATCACTCAAGGCCCTTTTATACACTTCAACATGTGGAGGAGGAAGCCGGGAACGAAGCACCAACTTTCAGAATGGAAGGTGTCCACTCTTCCAACTGACAAGAGCAACAAGGCAGGCGTCATCGAAATGTTAATCTCAACTGGCGGTGAAAGATTGCTGGACTTGTAAAATTTTTTAAAGAGGCATTTCATACAAATTTTCAGGACTTTGTGGTTATTTCTTAAGTATTAACCAGTAATATGAAACATTTTATGTCTAAAAAACATCAGGAAACACTTATTAACAGATCTTTCAATCTGTCTTCATTAAAATTCGGCTGGTTCCGGCTCCTTCTGTCAGGCTGCTTCGGCTGCTTTGTGAGCAACTTGCTCATATTCATTATTCGAATTTGCTGGACTATGATTGGCAAACAAACTAGCCTATGAGAGCAAGGGATACTGTTTCCTGCCCCGCTGCGCATGGCAACGTCAGACGTCGTGTCTTCCTGTTTGCTACGTCTTATTCTAACAGCTTTTAGCCAGCAGCATGCTAGGCGTGGTTTCAACTGCAGGAGCTGATGAATACTAACAAACAAAGGAGTTGTGATGAAACAGATACAGGCCGTTTGGACTCGGGAGAAATCGGGTGTTATCACCACCTGCGTAGTTTAAGAGATTAAAACTGAAAGAGAAGTTGTTGACCTGTTTTTACACCCACTATGAAGGTAAGAACACCTGTGGAGCTAAAATATTCAACAGAAACCTCAGAAAAACTGTTTTTAATGGTAGGGCCACTTTAACACTGATAAATTCAAACAGCAAAGAAAATCAAACTCTTCCCACAAAAAATATTAAAGCAGTACTAAATAACTTTTTAAAACATTAAGCTACTGTTCTGAAATTTGTCTAAGTGGATACTAACTAAAAAGCATGTTCAGCTTCATATTAGATGTCACTCTGCACCCTCTGATGGCCCTACAATAGACTGAACAACTTCAGTGGTGCGGGTCGTGGCCGTGAGTGGGCGGTTCCTTTGCTGCTTTACGGCAACAGCTGCATTAGCTCCTAAAGGCTAGCAGTTTTTTGGTTCACTGACTGGTGTTTGCTTTTCATTTGCTTTCGTTTCTGCACTGATAATAATTGTATAAAAATAAGAAGCAAAATACGCCACCATGTCGGATGCCATTGCAATCTGCAAACGGCCGTCTGACACGCGGTTGTTTACAACAGTTGTAATTCCACTTTTAACCGTTGGGGTAAAAGGCGTAAAAGTTATTTTGTACTGCTGTAATGCAAAAACAGTCATTATAATTGTTGTCTTTGTCTGGTATGTAAATAAGATGTTTAGTTTGGTCATGTTCTCCAGCCGTAGGTTAAGTTTTATATAAATATTTACATAAAATAACTTTTTGTCACTAAATGACTAAAAACATCATCATAACAGTGAAGCGCTTGTGTCCTCTTGATTTCAATTGTTTATGGAAGGTGTTTCACAAATCAGCCTTAGCTGTTGTGCTGCAGTAGAGTAACCTACTGTTAACGGATGCTTTTTAGCTTCACTGTGATGCATTTGTAGAAAATATATATTCTCTCTATATTTTATTTTGCCTTCTTTGCACTTGCACCAACCTAACGCTCCAAAACAGATGACAAAACACAACATTGCATTTTCAGTCAAGGACATTAAATGTCTACAATTAAAAGTTGTAGAAGTGGTGAAAATCTGTTATTCTTTACACGTTCGATAAAATCCCTTTTGTTTTTCTCAGTCACAGTTTGTTCAGGCTTAGCTGGCAAAAAACTATTACTCTCAGAAGGCAGTGTTAAAAAGTACACTGCCTCCTTCTGCAGCACACCTCTTCTCTATTGTGTGGGTTACCTTAGCAACCCAATCCCAGGGACCATTTGGCTGCGGTCTTAATGAAGCCCCCAAACTTGTTCATATGAAAAAGCTGACATTTGACTCAGTCACCTCCATCTGCTTATTGGATCTTATTAAAGAGTGTGATTGTGTCTACAAGCTATTGTGTTTTAATCGAAGTGACAACAATGATTTAAACAGTTGTAGATTGGATGTAAGTGTGTTTTGGAGTTTTTTTTTAAAGAAGTCTTCTTTTCCTGCAGTTACATAAAGCACTTGTCCACCCTTTCACTGCTGTAGCTCTTTAAAATCAAAACCTCACAACCTCGATGCAGTGCAGTTTTGTGCAGCTACAGGCTTTGCACCAAAGTCACACGCCGGCTTACACATAGAAAAATAAATAAATGAGTAAAAGAATAAAACACACCATAAAGGGCTACAAAGACAACAAGTCCAAAGATTTGTGACTGATACTGGTAAAAAAATAAGTTTGAAAAAACAGGATTTTGCTGGTTTATATGTTGCATTGAAAGGATTTTTTCCTAAAATAACGAAGCTGACCTGTTCGCAGCTCAATCAGTATGTCGAGCATAAAAACACTTGTTTGACTCAATTAATTTTATCTAAAAGAAGATTTCATGTCAGTGTTGTATTTATGACTTGCTTCTACTGTCCCCGAAAGGCTTGTTTTAAGAACATGCTAATTAGCGTGGCATGGTGGTTTGAGTTCAAGCACAACTGGTCTAATATTTATGGTATTCCTTCATTCTTCATGGGGAAACATTGAGCTGTCGGATGAGTCACTAATTTGTTGCTAAATATTTAAAAATCCTTTCAGCAGTTACATAAAACGCTCTGTACAAAATGAACTTCTTCTGCTGCTGTCATAACTTTGAAAGTCATACAAACGTAAACGTTTGCACGTAAGAGACGTCGGCTCAAACGTTGTGGATTCTGGATTTTTTTTTCTAGGATGCCTTTTCACTTTTAGAGAGTGTGTTTTAGAGATGATTTGCTGCATCTGTCCTCTTTTGACCAAAATCCTCTGCCTAAGATGAAATCCCTATTGGTGGGCCAGTGGATTGTGATAAGCATACTTAAGCAACTGTGAGCAAATTTGAGAACGTCTTTGCTGTCAGAGAAAGCTTGAGCAAACACTGTTTACTTTCTTGCAGTCATTAGTCAGCCTAGTTGTCTGGTTTTGCTGCCTTATTAGTTTATTCATGCTCCAACTTCTGCATTTGTTGTTTCACTCACTGCCAAAGGTTTCCCAGAAGTTAAATCTTGTTCAAGTCTCTGAGCAACAAAACGAAACAGGGCAGAGGACTGACGTGTTCACCGCTTAGCTGTGTGCTACAAATACAAACCGCTTCTTAGCTTTTATTCTCTTGCTGGACGGTTGTGCAGCAATATCCCTGTCCTGTGTTAAATCCTAGAGCACATCATAACGCATTATCTTTAAAGCCAATTCATTGTCAGCTCAGTGTAAACACCTGGCCAGCAAACAGACGGGGATTTCAACTGAAGAGAGAGGGAATATCAAAGAACATGAAACTGGTGTATTAACTGCTGCAGGGAAAAGAGAGGGAATATTAAGTGGAGATAGACAACCGATTTATAAGCAATGAGCAAAGTGTGCTGACTACGGAGATAGCTGACCCTTTAAAAGATAGGCTAATGAGATAAGATGAAAGAAAAAGATGCAGAATAATTGAGAGAATAGACTTGTGAAACAACTTGCAAAGAAAGCAAAGACGTGTGTGTGAAGGCATGAACAAATGCTTCCTGAACTAGATTAAATCAATGCATGCAAGTGATCCGGTCATTTAACTGAAATACCGAAAAAGACGCAAAATTTGAACAAGGCGCGTTGATAGAGTCACGCAGAAACTGGAAGAACTCTGGGAAATTAAATGAGTTTGTAGTCACAAGAGCTTGTGGGGAAATTTCTTAGACACACACATCCATACAAGTGGAATTCCCTCTGTGAGAACCTCCTCCTTCTTCTCAAACTTTCTGTGAACACCCACCTCCCAACACGTACAAGCACACACTAACACACTGAAGCATAACAAATATGCAATAGCAAAAAAAAAAAAAACAACACAATGCTGGAATCTGCAAGGCTTTATCGATTGCCACAGTAATCTAAGCTCCTCACTCTTTAAAGCTTCTCATAAAGCTGCGCACACACTCAGAAAATGACTCCCACACCTGCATTAAAGAAAATCCAAACACACATTATCCAATCCCCAAATATTTCACAACACACGCAAGCCGAGCTAAGGTGCGCTGTGAATACATGAACCCGCCTTCATTGTCAGTATAAGTAAGTGCTCATGCACTCACCTTGCAGAAACATAAACAAAATGCAAGCGTGCACATGTATTTCTGCACACTGCACACTGCTTTTGTGTCCCTTGAACAGTTCAAATGAAGAGTGTGACAAGAAAAACAACAAAGCATGACGTGGTTTGTGTGAAGCAAAATCAAAAAGACACTTAAGTGTTGCTTTTAAATGTGTCCTCGCGTCTGGTTTTTCCTCACTTTGCCATCTCTATGGTGATGCTAAGAGAAGACTGCTGGCTAGATTGCTGTACTATCTTCCATCAGGACAGAGAACTGAGTCACACATACCACATCTCTCTCTCCCTGCTGTCCTCTGTGCTTTCTCTTTCTCCCACGAGTGCTCGCTCCTCTTCTGTTATTCCTCTAGTTGCTTCCTCCCATTCTTCTATGCCTCATGTTTGCTTTAATCCTCACCTCTCTGTCACAGCTGCTCCGTGAGTTTCACGCCGTCTCCTTCCCTGAGCCCATCTGCTCCTCTCCTCCTCAACTCTTCTCCCCTCTCCTCTCCGCTTACCTCCGGTTGTATCTTCTTCTATCTTGCCCTCCTCTTCTGCTCCTGTGGATTCATGCCTTTCACGTGGGAAACCTCCTCTCCTCTCCAACCCTCTCAGCTCTGTGCTTTGCTGTGCCTACCTAGTTGTCTGTGTGTTTGTGCTGCGAGTGGAAGTGAAAGGACAGGAGGGGGAGCAAGAAGACAAGAGTGAGCAAACAGGCAGTTATACACTCAGTTCTCCCAGCCTCATCCCTTTTCCCTCTCTCTTGCTTTCTCTCTGCATTTCTCCATCATGACCTATTCTCCCTGTCGCCATGCAAGCCCCTGTATCCTTGTAAGCAAAAGGGAGGGAGTATGTATGTGGTGTGTGCGGGTAATGGGTGGGGGGGTGGATGGAGAGTATAGGAGGCAGAGGGGGGTGGAGCTATGTGACTCTGTCTAATTAAAAAGCAGAGTATGTACAGCTGCAGAGAGCAAAGAAGGAGACAGCAGGAGGAGGAGAGAGGGGAATTAAAGTGATCCAGGGGGCGTAACCAAGGGACACAGAGAGACAAGGCAATCAGTCGGGGGTGGAAATGAGGGGCACTGGGGTGGTTAGAGGGGACGGTGGTGGAGAGCACCAACTGGTGTGAGGAGGTGAAAAGGAAAGAGCTGAAAGGACACCAAGGTCAGCTGGAGAGCAATGCAGAAAGGTCAGGCCAGAAGGAGTGGAGAGAGAAGATGAGTGACGAAGAAGGGAGAAGGAGATAGGAACAGACAGGTAAAATTATTCTACAGATATCTCCCATATGAGCGGGGGCAGAACCGGGTGAACCGTGACCAGCAGGATAATAGAGACACATGGACAATGGTCCTCTGAAGGAGAGGGACATCCATAGTCACCAAAGGTTAAGCCGCTCTACTGTTTTCAGGCCTCACTTGATTAGCATGCACAACACTTGTTCATGCTAATTAAAGGGCAAAAAACATTGTATGTTTTTAAATTAATCACACATTTTTTGTTTGGGCTTCTCTCCTGTCAGAAGCTGCTAATGAAGGGTAAAATCAGATTTCTTTTTTATCTTTGTCGGGTTGTTGTGCATTGACCCCATCATGACTACGCTGACTGTTGTCACCCGAGGCTACAGCAGGCAAACCGACTTTACACAGCAGAGACTCTGATGGGAAAAAAAAAAAAAAAAGTCCACACCTACATGCCTTAAGGGCTGAGGCTTCTCATCCCATTTTATCAGCTCTGATCACTGATTTTGTACCATCTCCTCACTCGCGATCAGATTTACATCTAAATGAATCATGTCTTTATATCGCCAGGATTGTCCTTTCAAAGCCAATTACTTGGAAACGAAAGGATTTCAAATGCTATTTTGTTGAAAGAGCACTACCTCCTACTACTAAAATTTGCAAATTAACAAGATGGACAGGCTATCCTGTGCATCACTGATTCATAAAGGGATGTGTAATTATTTTCTGTAATGTAGAATGACAGATCTGAATGAAATGTAAAAATTCTTAGTATCACTCTGTGCATGTGTATTTTACATAGAGTTGTTTTATTCCCAAAACAGGGATAAATGTTTGCAAATCTTCTGACAGATAATACATGTATTAGGACTGGAGTTTACCAGCAACAGAGTAGAAGAACAAGGAACAAGACAGGTGTTTTATACAAATATGTGCAACCAAACACTTCAAAATGAAGCTTGAAAGCAGGTTGAAGCAGATATTTCTTATTCAAATTTGAAAAAATCAGTGTAAACATACTTTATTAATCCCTGAAGCAAAATGAGATGTTGTTGTAACTCAATTCTTCTTCAGAGAGTCATTGTAGATGTTCCAGCTGTGGACAGGAAGGATCTCCTGTAGCGTCTGTGTTGGATCTAAAGAAACTTCTGACTGAAGCCACTCTGTTGTTGAGTTACTGTGGTGTGAAGAGGATGATGAGGGTTTTGTTCTTCATCCTGCTTTGGACAATCAACTCAAGAGGATCCAGATCTAGCCTGACCAATCAGATCCTCCTGCATTATGTTCAAATGCAGAAGGGTCTGACACCGGAGCCGCACCCGATCATTTCCGCGTTCTTTATCCAGGTGATTGTGGAGGCATCTACCTGTGTCTTCTTGAGGGTTTTACACAGTAAAGCAGGTTTAATTTTATCTAACGAATATGAATGTTGCAGCCTGTTTGTGTTATTTTATAGTTTTGGTAATGTTGTAGTAACCTGGCTCTTCCTGATCACTGTGTAGCCCCGTGTTCAGTCGGTGCTACATAGTGATCTGGAAATGCTCCATCTGGAAGCGTCTAAAAAACAGAGAGACGTCTAGTATAATATTTTGAGCTGATTGGAGGACGCGCCAGCAAAAGTCTGCCTACCGTGATTTGTCTTTAGCCAATCACAGTAAATCAAGTTCTTGTAAATCTAATTGGGAGAAAAACACACACATCGTTACCATCAAGAAAATGCACAAAGATTTTACCTTTGCTCATTTTTCAATCAAGAAATCGTCTAAATTCTTCTAAAACAGATTTAATAGCCACTTCTATGCTTCTACATCCACCAGCGCAGCCATGTTTGTTTTTCTTTGCCTGCCTGGGCACTTGCTGCCAATCATACCTGAACACCCGCCCCAAAGCACAACACAAACACATGAGTCAGACGGTTTTGTTGGAGCAGTACATGATGGATTTTTGTGGGTTTGGAAAACTCCAAATCTGGTGAGAATCCATCTTGCAGCACAAGGTTAGAGTTTTAGTTTACCTTGGAATCATTTAATTAGTTCTTAATTGTTAAATGTAGGACTGAAAACATCCAGCAACAAGATTATTGTTACATGCTGTGATAGCAACACAAGTTGCAATAAACGTGTGTGTTTCATCATTGCAATCCTCACAACACTCTGTGTGTGTGTGAGGGTCCATCTGTTTGCCAGATTTATGGTTTCTGAGACACTTTTTGCCTGTAATTCATGGAAACTGACATTACACAGGAGGATGTTGCTAAAACATTTTTAGTATACAATGTTGTTTAAGTTCAAATTTACAACAGAATCATTTTTTTCTGAGGATTTATTTTGAACTTCTAAAAAATGTAGAGTACACCCCCAGGATCTGCAGCTTCAGCTGGACTGGAGCAGAGCGACACATGGTCTAAAGGGAGTGTTCAGGGTCATTTGCTGCACAGAGGGTTTTGCTTTGCACAGCTGCAGAAACTTTGATGACTGCAAGAGTTGAAAGAGCAGTGATGTGAAAGTTAGCACGTCTGTAGCTGGTGGAGACTGTTAGCACGGTAATACGGCAGATGGAACAGCAGAGGATACCAAGAGGAGGACAGACTCCATGAGTCGTCTAAACAGGCAAAGCAGCCTGCTGGCTGCAGAGAGGACCTTGACAACAAAGCATGTCTGCTGGCGGTTTTTTGGGGTGGATTTTTTTAGAGCATTGTCCATTATGTTTGGAGGTTTGAAGCTCTCTGCCATCTCAACTGTTCCACTAGGGATTATATTAAAGTTGGGAGAAGGTCAAGTGATTTTTATTAACCTAAAAAAGTTTATCAGTTACAGACACCAACACAATGTATTTAATGAAACTTAACAACAATTATTTAGACAATTGCTTCAAGACCGTTCTAAATAAATTATTTAATTAATGAAGCTTGTGGTTAAATTTTAAGCTTTGTATTTTATTTTATTAATCCAAAGCTCTCCCCAAAGCAGATATAGTGACATCTATGTTCTTTAAAAAAGCAAGTAAAATATACAAAAACATCCCATAGTAATATTTTAAAAACAGCATCATACAGTAAAAGATGACAAAAATATAAAAAAAATAGGAGTTTATATATACTAGCCACAAATTTCAATATATGTTTTTGCAAATGTCACACTAGATATGTTTAGGTTTTTATTAGTTGTTAACCTAATCCAAACCAAACCACTAATAATAATCCACTTATTTTTTGTATCATCTTGAACCCGTTTAGAGTTGCAAGAAGCTGGTGTCTGTCTCCAGCAGTCATTACGTGAGAAATAAGAAACACATTAGACGTCTGCACACATTCACACCTGAGACTAGTCTAGAGTCGTGAATTAACCCCTTGTTTTTGGACTGTGCTAATTAACTGCAAAAAGTTCTCTGCTGGGAATCAAACCCAGGACCTCCTTGCAGCACAGTTAACCAACTACATCTCCACGCAGCCCTAATCCAAAATGCCATGCATATTATCAATCACAGCTTGTTTTTACTATGACTACAGAATCAGGAGAAAAAAAAAAATCTCAGAATTTTTTACTTTAACTCTCATTTATCAGCCTCCATGTCTGTCTGACAACAAAATAAGGGACCTTTAAACAGACCCTGTAAAAAACATTCAGATCAAGTCATCAATCATGCCCTATAATGCAAGGTTGCAGGCGAGGAGGATGTTTCTTTACAGGGAGCTCTAACTGCAGCCATTGCCCAAAAAGGTTTTATTGTTTGGATATCTCAGTTTCAAGCATGATGGATGAACAAGGCCAGTCCACTTTTTTGCAGGACCTGAGTAAAGGTGACATCTTCCTCTTTGATCTGAGCTGTACCCTGGACATTGTCATAGATCTTAAGCTCCCTTGATGGATGAAGGGGACTTCTCCTGCTTTGTTTCTGGGCTGAATAATGACTTTCTCTGTCCGTCCTCTTGTCTCGAAATGAGGCTGGAGGTCAGAAAAGAAATGCTGCTTGGCAACATAATGAATGGGTAAAAGAACATACTGTGAAAACAGAAAGGATTCTGGCTGCTGCAATGTGCAAAGAAGGGCACCAACAATGCATTAGACAGTTCTTAATCCTTGCTCTTTTTGTCTGCCCCTCAATAAGTCATTTTAAATTGAGTTGCAAAATGGTTTTGATGCTTTTTTAACCCACAGTACTTTATTTAAATTAGATAAACACAGCATGGGGCTGCTCCGCTTTGTTGCTGCTAGTGAAGAAAATTTGCCTTTTAATGGCTCGTTCCACAAGGTGGAGATGTTGTTCACAAAGTGTTGGGCCAACGTTGCATTACAAAATCTTGTCTAAATAATTCAAGTGAGAAAAATAAAATCTCTGTCCCCTGATATGATTTACTTGTTTAAACCTGGAGGGCTGTTTGTTTATTGAACTGTAAGTGGTAAACACATTGATGATAATGAGCACTGTTTCTACAGAGACGGGCACGTGTAATGAAAGTGCTTCTTTTTTTATGCCTCTCTTTGCTCTCGGCTACAAAAAGGACATCAAGCAGTCACTTTGTGTCCTGCCGATGTCTTGGATGACAAGCTTCTTAAAGAAATGTCAGAAATAGAACAATCAGTGGAGACAGGGTTAAGTGGATAAACAAAGTGAAAAACATTCTTGATCTGATAAGTTGAAGTTTGTTTGAATTAAATGCAAAGTTTCCATAAGTTTAAGGTTGTTGATGCAGCAACATGAGCATCCTAATCTACTTTGTTTTTGAGGCTGCACATCAAAGGGTATTCTCCAATCTATACAGCTTGCCAATGATTAAGCATAAGAAAATTTCAAACACTTCTATGTTTCCTATAATAATCTACACGGAGGAAGACAGTTGTGTTTTATGATAAGCAATGCTGTTGCATATACATGGAAAGATTTTTCTTTGCCAGCCCTCTGGAAATATCAAGAGTAGGATCAGCACACATCACTTTTACTCCATCGGAAGGCTAATTACTAGGGCCGGGACTTTAACGCGTTAATTAAGATTAATTAATTACACAAAAATAACGCATTCATTTTTTTTAACGCATTTTAATTGCACTTCTTTAAGCACTGCAGAACATCTCTCATGAGTTTCAGCGGACCGATTATACTGGCGCACCTACCAGCGTTCATTATTTAGGACAACAACAAACCACAGTGAACATGAATGAAGAAGCGACCGCTTTGATTGGCCCCGTGGATGGGAAGTTTTGTTATAAAAAATGACTGGATGGAAGCGTGGATAAGAGCATGTGTGCAAGCTATGCAGCAAGGAATTTGCACATCACCGCAGCACATCGGGCCTGAAGTATCACCTCAATGTTAAACATATAGCAGCTAGCGTGGACGTTAGCCCGACTCCGAGTACAAGTGTAGACATTTTCTACACTTAATGCACTGGTCTGTTGGACTTGGTTGAACAAAAATAAACAATATTTTGTTGCTTAAGCTTATGTGTATTCAGTCATGATTCAATGGTATACTAAAACTCCGTTTGAAAAAAATTCTCACTGTTCTCTGGTCAAATATTTATATGCGATTAAAATGCGATTAATTTTGATTAATTAATTACAAAGCCTCTAATTAATTAGATTTAAATCGAGTCCCGGCCCTACTAATTACTTGTTTGCCAGATTTTTCAATGACCACGACTTAAAAATCAAAGAAAACTGAAACTACTGTAACCATACGTTATAAAGGAGGAATAATTAGAAGCAATTGTTACGATTTTTTTAAATGGTGTTTGGTGGAAAGCATTCAAATAAATAATGTCTCCTCACTGTCTCTTTGTATAAACTAAATAAATAGAGATTAGTTCTTTCCACACAGTTAAACTAATTGATTGTCATGTAAAAACTTTCATTAAAATTCATGGATATACTCTTTTATAACTCATAACACTGCTGCCAATTTTACATTGCATAATTTCTTACATGGAAAAATCACTTTGCAACTGACTTCACTGTGACAAGCCATTAGCTCACCTGTCTGGTTGAAGCTAATCTCTAATCCTTGAAAATAATATTGTTTCAAGAGATATCTACAACATGTAAGATGCCTTTTGTAACCTTTCCTCAAAAACACTCCTAAAATAGTCTGATCAACCCATAGATGGGCCCCATCTGGTTCTCTGTGACCACACATGAGGTGAACCTGCTCAAGGGATCGTAGCTCCCTGAACATTAGTGGAACAAATCAGAGTCGGCCGGGGGGGCGGAGCAAAAGACCGGGCCCTTAGATGACGAGTTTTACCCACAATGGACTTGGATGCAATATCGGTGATTAACTTGTAAATTTGTGCATCATAAAGCTCAGTGTGAGAGTGAAAATAAAGCCACAACGTTTTATTCAATATTTTACATCCACTACATCACTAAAGTCAGTCTTTCTTGTCTCAAACCTTACTGGGTAAAATATATATAAACCCTGCATGAATCGGCTTTAGCACGGATTTGTAATCAAAACCCAGACTCCATTCTCCTTTGAGTGTGAATCATGAAAGGGCCCATGTACCATCCTCCCAGCCCCCCCTGAAGCCCCACCCCTGTCCCTGAGCATGGCAGAACTGCTGGTCCAAATGAGTGTCAACCCAGACCACAAGTCATAAATATGGCTGTACATGTTTGTAGTAATGTGGTTCCGACCAGGGTGCGATTTGTTTGGGGGGGTGGGATTTACCCCCCTCTGCTTTTGATGTCCCCCCCCCATCTGGACCTTTATTTTTTATCCCTTGGGGGGTAAGTTATTTTTGTTCTTCTTTCTCGTCCGACCATACTTGCCAACCCTCCCGATTTAACCGGGAGAATCCCGAATTTTAATGCTCTTCTGGGACCATCATTCTCCCGAATTTCTCCCGGTTTCCACCTGGATAACAATATTACTTAACCCTCCATCACCGGGTGATGTTTCCGGCCAGACAATAATAACGGTTACACCTTGAAGTCACCACCATCTGTTGCACAGGTACTGCTATTTAATTAGTTAAGTTACATTATTACTGTGGACTGTTAATTGTCAAATAAGTAAGCACCGTGTGTTTAATTTATGTATGTATGTGCAACCAACCAACCCCCCTCGCGGTTCTTTTTGAAAGTGAAACCCCCCAATTTTTTTCACAAATCGTACACTGCTCCTGATGTACCTTGAAATGGTATCAGCCATACAGCCAGTGTGCTGTATTCACAATCCATGGATGGTTGCTGAAACAGAGTAGTGGTCTTCCTAAACATGTGATTTCTCTACTCCCCCAGTGGCTCCTCCAAACTAGATGTGGATTCCATGCTTCAGTACAATACGTCCGCACATTATACGACAGTATAGGTCCATTTCTAAAGCTCCAAAAATACAACCTGTGACAGCGTTTTCAAACTTTCTGTCGGAGCATTTTCCGGGCTCCACAGAGACTTACTACCAACAACACATGCGCGCACTTTCCCAGACAAATACGCAGGTTTCGCTCTGTTCAGCTGAAAAAATAAAATAAAATCTGCAGCAATACATCTCATTTTAGCACAACGGTTAGCTTTAAAATGTAAAAATACACATAGACACACTGTAAAGCCGAATATTTCAAGTTAAAAAGCGTAACGGTTAAGGTTAGGGTAGCCGATAGGGTCGCAATGCGGTCGTCTTTGACATGAGGTCGGGCTGTTCAGTAAAAGGTGGTGTGGGTGTCGGGTGGCTAAAATCTTCCTCAGGCCACAAGTATTGGTGGTAGTTGTGATAGCAAGCCACTTCCCCACTGCTCTGATGTGAAAAATCTTGTTAAGGCCTGTCTATGTAAAAGGGTTGGCCCTGCACTGCCAGGCATGGTCATTCTGTTGATTCATCTGGTAGATTTACAGTCCATCTGTCCACTCTTTCTGCTTTTCTGACAATGCTTACTGACAGCACTCTTCTCCTTCTTTACTTCTTCACTTGCTCATTGGTTTTTCTCCCAAAGCACTACAGGCATGTTCCAGCATGCTAACAACACTGATGCCATTAGCTTTCCTTACTTGTTACACAGTCACATAACCTATCGAATCTACAAGCACCAAAATGTATCTCTCCCCTTTTCTTCCACTGACTCCCATGGGACCAGCTACATCCACCACTGATCCCCACGGTGTGGGGCTGTGATAGTGGGTCCTACTTTTACCTTTGCCCTGCGTTGTACTGCCCACATACTGTACAGGCTCTGATCATGCATTGGATGTTGCTGCATCTCCAAATCCCTTCATGTAGGCAATACGCCAGCATGAAGCTCATGCACACGCCATACAACCTACTTCACAAACTCTTATGGGACCACCGTTCACTTAGGTGTTCTGTTCCAATTCTTGACCCTGACAAAGATTATAGGTCTCTTCTACACATAGTGGTCCACTTCACTGTTTCCGATCAAATGTGCTCCTTAGTGTGAACATTAACAGTTCGACCTGAGGACACACCACGGAGGATTTTATAACTGCTGGGAAAAGTGTGGCGTGCAGGATGGTGTGTGAGGATGACAGAAGATCTAAGGAAGGGACTGTAGTAAGTTTTGGTTTGCTCGAGAAGAGCCGTTGTAGGTACATGAGCTCTTTGCCACAGACTGAATCGATGACTGAGCTACAGGTAGGAGTCTATTTTTATCAGAATCCGTATGATCGGTGGGACTGGAGAGCATGATTACTGAGCTGAACTCATGATATTTTATTGTCTTGCTCGGATCGGAGATCAGAGCGGGTTTGGTGAGGAATATTGGTCGACCTCAGTATCGGAGCGCCCATGTGGGGGGGGGGGGGG
>SSNP01000013.1:4632251-4690691 GCA_006937955.1 Pachypanchax playfairii | reverse complement strand
GGGGGGGGGGGGGGGGGGGGGTTACAAGCCTGGCACCCAGATGGCTGAAGGCTTTGTGCTGTTGTTGTGGTGTTCGTGTTCCATATTCCACCTTTAACTTATTCAGAGCCAGCAATTCTATAGATGTCAGACAGAATCTGAACGCACGATGCCAATGATGTCTTGACATCTCAAGCTTTTTTTTAATGGGGGGGTGTAGAATGATTTGTGGTCACCTTTTCCTCAGCTTGCAAAGCTAATTTCTTTCAGTGTTTTTTTTAAAGCAGCAGGCCCTTTATCAAACTTTTATAACATTCTGAATGACAGTATGATTAATTTGCAACAAAAATGCAACAAAATGCTCAGCTTCAAACATGCATTTATGCTACAGTTTACTTGGTAAGAAAAATATACTCATATCATTGGTGTGTGTTTTATTTACATTTTTGCACACAAATTTATAGAGTTATATTTTCTACATCCTCTAACAAGTTTGAGAAATCTGCATTCACCTCTTTGTTTTAAAAAAAATATTTTCTATTTCAACTTGATTGAGTGTTTGATTTTATTTTACTTCTCCTGTTTGTGTTGCTTTTATTTGAATTATCTTTGATTTTTTATGATTGTATGTTGTGAAGTATCTTGTGTGACTTTATCTTGAAATACAAAGTCAATTTACTCACAAAGTGAAATGCATTTTTTTAGAAGTTTTATTGAAAAAAAAAAATGGATTTCATATTCTAACAAATGATAAAATGGCAACTGGACTTTTTTTCCTTCTCTTAAAAATGTTTCAACTTTCATTTATAAAACTTCTTCAGTTCTGAGATAAAATGGAACTACAAATTAAAACTTGTGAAACCTGAGTGGCCAAATACAAACCTCTGTCATGGTTCGTACCAGGTGGGGTTGTTGACGAGCTCTCAAAGTGACCCAAACTCCAGACACACACAATGCGAGGAGACAGCGCTCACGGTTAACAGTGTTTATTATATACAGTGCTCCAAGTATGATACACGTAAACAATGAATGTGCTGAAGGAAACTCAGGACGGGCCTGGTGCGGGACAGGAACGGTCCTGGGGTTGTGAGAGAGAGAGAGGTTAGTGACAGTTGGAGAAACCAGCTGCGGCGTGCGGGGATCGTGCTCGCTTAACTCACGGTTGTGTGAATGACGTCCGGGTTTGAGGAGAGATCCTAGGATGCTGCCGCAGGGGTGGTGAGCCAAGCTGTCGGTAATCCGTGTGTGAGATCCGGGTCCGAGTGCTGAGTGCGCAGACGTGACTGCGACAGGGGTGACAGCAGAACGGTGACCGGTGAGGTGTGGACCAGAGGAAGCCAGAGACAGACAGGGAGCCAGAGGGAGGGAGCTGGTCGCGTAGCACCGCAACGGAGCTCTAGGAAGTTCCCGTGTTGAGCCAATCCTCACTATGAGCGATTCGATATCCACGCTGGAGGTTATGCTGTCGGGAGAGGAGCTCCAGGACAGCAGGCTGAACATAAGGGAAAAGAAGGCAGGTTAATACTGCAAAACACTCTCTGATAAATACTGCTCACTTGCCACTCTGTACCACGTAAAGTTGCGGAACAAACTGGCGTCTGTCTCTTGTTCCTCCTCTGCTTAAGTACCCAGCTCTCCTGAGCTGGGTAACGATCCACACCTGAGATCAATGATCCTCTGCTGCCACGCCCTGCAAGACGGTTAGTTCCACTCACCACCACCAGCAGCAGAGATCCTCACAGTACCCCCCCCCTTAACGGACGCCTCCTGGCGGCCGACCCCGCGACCCCACACCTGAAAGAAGCACAGAGTTAGAGAAAGCCCTACACTGAGCCGGGGTGGAGGACGGGGGCGAGGAGGGCCTGGCACGGATGGAGGAGGTGGAGGAGGTGGCATTAACAGAGGATGTGGAAGCAGCAGATCGTTCAAAGTCAGTGATGAGGGATGGGTCGAGTATGGCGGACCGGGGAATCCAAGACCGGTCCTCGAGGCCGTANGGGGGGGGGGGGCTATATCAGATGCAAATATTTCTCCTGTGTTTTTAAATAAATATATATTTTTTATTTACTTTTATATTTGATTTTGAAGCCTATGTTCATGAATAACAAAAGGCTCAGTGAAGATTTTTTATCTGTTGAGCTCTTGGACTGTTTTGTTTACCTCCAGCACATTGACACGTGGAAATGAAGTGGGTGGAGGGAGGGGAGGAGAGGAAGGGGTGGGGGTGGGGGGGGGATTAACGAAGCGTCAGTGCCCTGCGTTCATAACATACTGTGTGTCCAAACACGGGAGTGACTGAGAGAGACTAGTACGGGGCAAGCACTCGTTTTCACCTCTCTGGTCAGAGTCACCATCTCTCTGAGCTCTGCTTCCAGCTTCTACCCTGCCTGCAAACATGTCTGTGTCCAATTCAGAGACGCCAGAGGACGGACTTTACGGTAGGTCACGCTGATCCAAGAACCAAGCTGTTGTTTTGCAATTTTTTTGTTTTTTGTTTGCCTGCACATATTTTATTTACATGATAATTCTAAAGTTAAGGATTTAAACAAAGAATCTGGGTAAACATTTAATTGTACTTTCATGTTTTTGGGGATTAAATCAAACTCAGTCTGCTGTTATGAGTGGAGCCTGTCAAACGATGGCAGAAGGAGGCCATGATGCTGCTTTTCCAGTTGTCATCATTGTTGTTGTCACTGTAATTGTGTAAACGGATTCCCTGACTCACCTGTTTGCATCTCTGAAAGCCAATTAAGATGTGGAGATTTCCTGACACTTCTAGCTCCGCCCTGCATGAGGCACAGAGGGTGCTGGGTAAAACACGTTGATGAATGTGATTAGAGAACTCAACAGTACTTCCAAAGACAGTGACAAAGTCAAACACAAGTCAAATTATAAATGAGTCTTGATAAATATTATGCTGAGTTTGTTTTCAGAACATTTTATGGATTAGATATAAAACTGTCTAATTGTTGAGGAAAACAAAATGCCTCTTTATATTTGTACGCACATAAGTTTCAGTATGCAATTTCAAGGAAACAAACTTGCATTTAGGATATTTTTAAAAAAAACACGTTTTGCTTTACATTCCATTCATTTTTAACATGCACTCATAACCAAAGAACACAAATGAATGAATCTTTTGTGCAGCAGTTCATTGAATCTTTTAGCATCCAGCTCCCTGCCTCATTACATAAAGCTGATTTGGCATCATCACAGATGAATCTGTACAGGATTGCACCACTGAAACTGATTTAGTTCTGCAGAATGGCTTTAGATAAGTCAGGCAGCTACGCAGTTATGTCATAACTCCCCCTCTGTAGAAAAAAATAACTGGGGCAATGGCACAGTTCCCGCTGCCCCTCACCCCCCATTCAGAGCAGTACCCACTCATGCTTTCACCCCTTCAGCTGCTGTTTGTGTGATTACATGGCGTTATAAACCTGGGCACAGTGAAGATTAGAGAAATCAAATTTGTATGTCACAGAAAGAAACAAACAGCATGACAAGAGAAACAAGGGGAGGATGGGAGAGGTTGACTGGCTAATCTTAAACAGAAATAAGATCTTACGTAAGCAAGCATGTTGTCAGCCCGAGTTAGCCGTGCCCTACTGTTTAGCTCCCAGGGCCTGCGCACGCCACACACCAGCGTGCGTGTCTAAATCCTTCCTGCTTATACACCCAGTAAGCCTCTAGGTCCGCTCATTCATACAATATACGTAGTGCTATTTTAAAAACTCATCAACACGCAAAGAAACACACTCTTTGTTTCAGTTTCTGTTTTTTTATTCTTTTCATTTGCACAAATATTACCCAAACATAAGCTATAATACATTGTCTCAAAGGTCATCTGAGGTCACCTCAGGTCATTGGTGACACCTGTGAGTCATGAGTTTACAACAATGCACATTTTTCCATCCTGCTCCTCATTTTGATTGACAGCTGTAATTTAAAATGACATTTCTTTTGCCAAAAGTTCCAGTTTTCTATAAAACAAGGTGAGTTAATTTAACGTCAGAAGAGATGAAAGTTCATCATTTCAATGACATATTACACATTTTAAAAGAGTTGGTCTGACAAAAAAAGAACGATTTGACAATAAGAGACAGTCAGTCATCTAGTATACCCGTTTACTCCAGCGGTCATTGGACGAGAGGCGGGGCTACACCTGGACAGGTCGCCAGTCCACCACAGAGCCACATATAGACAGACAACCACTCACACTCACACCTGGAGACAATTTAGAACTGCCAGTTGACCTCAAGCACATTTCTTTGGTCTGTGGAAATAAATCTGAGTCCTTGGAAAAAACCCACACATGCACATGGAGAACATGCAGGAACATCCCAGCCTGGTTTACAATAAGAGACAAATATACATTATATCTACATTGCATTCACTCAAAAAAAAAAAAAATATATATTAGAACTTTGTCATCTGCCAGAGTTTTTTTTTTTCCACATTGTGTTGCAATGTGTGAGTTGTTCCACTAGATGGCACTATGTTTATAAAGCTGCTACTTTAAAACAGGTAACTTTAGCGCATGAAACTAGTCTTGCACTTCATTACAATCCATCCATGTTCTATACCCACCTGTTCCTGTTCATAGTTTTGGGGTCTGGTGACTATCTACAGCAGTCATTTGATGAGAGACAGGGTTCAGGGGTTCTGACACATCACAAAGTCACTTGGTTAAAAATTACATTGGCATAGAGTATATAAAAAAACATATGAATGTGTATTTAGATATTAAATCTTTCAACTAAAAATCTTTTTTAAGTGCATTTTTCAGTGTCAACAAACTTATCAAACAAGGAAAAAAGGATTTTATCTTTTAAATTACATTTACAAAAGCTCTTATTTCATAGTCTATCAGAAATAACTGCTATTTGATGGAAAAGGCAAAAAAGCAACAAAAAAAAATCTCACTTTATTGTACAAGATTCATTAAATCGTGTCTTTAGGTTGTTTTTGTCTTAAAGTTGTTGCATTCAAAGAACATGGATACAAATAACAAATGAAAAACTGTAATTAAAAAAACATGGCAATTTATCTTTGGCATGAAATTAGTTCTTCTTCAAATGTTTATTTTTTTCTGTGTTTGTATTCTCATCAGGTTCTTGGGTTGAACTGGAGGAGCTGATTGCTGCTGTGAGCCGCAGAGAGAGTCTGACAGGCCCACAGGACAGCATCTCCTCCGCTCTGCAGGGGGAACTAGAGAAGATCCTTCTGGAAGCACAGCTGGAATGTGAGAGAAGTAGAGACAGGTAATGATGCAGAAGAATATATTTTAAATTCTGCTTATTTCTAATAAAATGTTGTGTTTTCGGTGTTTCATTTTGATAAATGTGGAACTTTTTTGTGTTTTTTGACACATCTAAAATGTGTTTGTTGTCCACAGTCCTCCTCAGGTGGTGACTCCACAGTCCACCGGTTCCCCAAGACCTACTAGTGAACAAGACAGTGATTGTGTCCCCATACAGGTTTTTATTCTCATAACCTCTCCCTGCATGAGACCTTGTGTGTTAAACCTGCCAGTATTTATTGGACAAAAATAAACCGTAATGTTCAACAGTTTATTTTATTTGCTCAGAAACAAGATTTCTTTGAGACATTGTCAAGAATATTACAGCTTGTTCCTATTAATGTAGGTTTAATCTTATTTAAATGATTATTGTATGTAATCTAATTTTTTCTGTATAATGCAGGAGGAAGCTGAAAGGCGGGTGGACTCAGACTGGGTGTGGGACTGGTCAAGTAGACCCGAAAACATGCCACCAAAGTAAGATCAGTGTCTAAAGATCCTAGTCAAAAGAAACACATATATACATATATACAACTATACAGTCTGAATCCAAAACCAGCACATTGCAAAAACGATTACATTTCTTAAACAATGCATCATATTTTCAGCCATCTTTAGGAAAAAAACCTTTTATAAACTTGAATCACCGACACTTGAAACTTGAATCTTTTGGGACACATTTCATTGTCAGTATCTTTCCCTCTACTCAGTCCTCAATTATTCTATTTTTTCCTTTTCCATCCTTGATATGTTTGCATCTCTTATCTCTGACTCCTCGCTTCTGTCTTTGCAGAGAGTTTGTGTTTCAGCACCCGAAACAGCAGGCTTCCCTCAGTGTTAGGAAGACAGAGGTGATGAAAAGAGGAATCTTCTCCTCTGATGTTCTTCTCATTCTTGTTCCCTCCCTGCTGGCTTCACACCTGCTCACGCTTGGAGTTGGGTGAGAAACATGGACAAACTCACTTTTTTTGCTGTAACCCAGAGGCTGCACAGAGGTGTAGTGGTTAGAAGTGTCACGGCCAATTCACCAGGGACTACAAAGTGAATATATGTTAGACATTCACTCTTTAAAAAATATATATTTTACACTGAAAATATATTTTAATAAATCATTTAATGATCCTTTGTAATTGTGAATGTTACTTTTTACTTTTAGCAGCTTATTTAGGGTTAATTATTATTATTTATTTTAAAACTTTTTTTAGATTTTTTTGCATTGTTTTTATCAGTACAGACAATAAAATTTATACCTGTTAAGTACTTAAAATTGTTTGGATTGATGCGAAAAATCTTAAGGAATGTGCTTGGGGACATTTCTTAGGTCTCTGTCAAATAATCATTCAAATTATATAGAAGTACAGAGAAATAAATGGGACATCAGAAATCTGAAATTTCAGAAATCAAAACATTTGACACATGAAGGTTTTTGAAAAAAAATATATATGTATTAAAAATGTACTTGAATTTTTTTTTTTATTATTTTAATTGAATTCTAAATAGAGATTTCTAGATGTAACTTTTGGTCTAATGCATATGTACAGGTGCGTGTCTAGAAAATCTTTATTGAGAGGGCCAGGTAGAGGCACAGATTTCCAAAAGGGAGACACAAGTAAATGGGCCCTTAACCATAAAAAATCTAGTTTATACAAAATTAAAGATCCTTTGTCATAATTTAAGTGGCGCCATAAACCAAAATGAAATAAAAATCAGTCAAAGCACAATGTCAGTGGTCACTTTCATTAATCATTTTCTTTGATTCATGTAAAAGTACTGATTGAATTTGATTGTCTCAGTTTGGGGGGCACCTGGGGTGGCCAGATGGAAGGGTGGCCTGTTCCTCCCTGGGACCCCCCTCTAGACATGCCCCTACGATATGTAGCATATAAGAGAAGTAGGTTTCTAATTAAAGCATCACTGTTATGACCCCATCTGGCCACCCTTTGACTGAAACAGTTTATTATGTTGAAGGTAATTCATAGTTAAGTACTATTAATTATATCTATTAACATGAGCTCATTTCAGGTCTCACCTTAATGAACAGAAAAAAAAACATTTATTATTTCTGATATTTAAGCAAAGAGAAATAACTGCTTAACCCCTGCTTTCCACTAGACGCGTGAGCAGCGCGCAACGTCAGTGACACATAATACGCACCTGATAGCCGCCAATAAAGTCAATGAGACTGTTCCCACTGCTCGCACAGCAGCACGCACGAGACACGTCCCAGAACCGTAGTGTCGCGAGCATTATGCAGCAGTTCTATTTTTTATGCGGTGCGATTCTAAAGATGGACCAGACAGGAAATCACGCGTCCGTATCCGGAAGTTTCAAAATAAAAGGACACATGCAGATTTCCGTTTTCGAGACTACGAGAAAGTAAAGTACCTGTGACGGGTTTGATGTTCGTAGGTGGTGTGAAAAAAGGCCACATACCTTCTGGAAACATGTCGCCTTTCTCCCTGCTTGTTGTTGTAAGTACTGACAAAATCACGCGCGTTTTTGCTATTCTCATGAGATTTCGTGATCTTCCAGGACCAGCTGGATGTGACACTACGAGAGTGATTTACGCGTGTGAAGTGCTGCTGATTGCGTGAGCAGAACATTGCGCGCTGCAGACGCGTCCAGTGGGAAGGAGCCTTAGGAGTAATTTAACTAATGCTTCAAAACGTTTGTATAGAGAAAGTCAGAAAGCAGTTTTCATCCACTAGCATCATGCTTGATAATATGGACTTTTTTCACTAAAACAACATGCCATTGTGAGAACATGTTCCTTTTTCATTAAAAGTTCCTTCACTCAAAGTTCTGTACAGTCTTTTGAGAGTATCAACACTATATCAAGTCTTATTTTCATCATTTTCACAGCATGTCTGAATAAAACCTCAGTAGGATTAATAAAAAAAATGAAGGATGTAAATTAGTGAATCCATTTCTGCTCCAAATCTCATGTGTTAAAAGAACTACAGAAGGGACTTCATTACACTCAATGTAATTTTCAAATATGTATTTGTTTAACACTTTCAAAACAATTTGTAACACCAGCCTTCAGTCCAATCTAATACAGTTAGTTAGTCAGAACCTTAGGCTGTGAAGCATGATCAATATTTGCCATGGGAAAAAAAATATGTGACAAAATTAGTGTCAAGTCAGTTACAAATTAAATACATTTGAAAGGGGTTTATTTTCAATTATTTTTAATCGATCTGCTGCATGTTGAGAGTGGTTACTGATTTTAGTAAGTTTATCTTTTACATGTTTTTCCAATTCAAACTATCATTAAAATATCAATAGGATTGTGCTGTAGAAGTTGAAACTGAAACAAAAAAGCATTCCCCAGTGGCTGGCTGCAGTCTCACCCCCTCTATGGAACTAACAGGACATTTTCATAAATAAAAGTAAAAATATTGTATTTTTTTCCGACGTTTTGAGAATTAAGCAAATGTTGGTTTTCACAAAGTTAACTTCTTGTTTTTAGAACTTTTTGTCCATTGTTTCTGTGATGTATTGAAGTTTAATTACAAGCACTTCCAAAAATATAACATGCTAGCACCATAAATGAGATATTATGGCTTCCTTTTTTTTTACAACAGAAGCAAACAAAAACATGTTGTCTATTTTGTTTATGTTCATGGTTCACACTTAAAGAGCAACTGACTTGACTATGCTAACCACAGAGACAGCTAGAAGACTCCTACAAATACATCATGAGATAAAGTAAAACAGTAATTAGAAAGTACCTCAATCCTGAACATTGTACATGATGATTACTAATAATTTATTCTGAACATTTCTAGTAAACTGTGGTGAAAATTTCCCTAATGTAGTCATGAAATTGCTATAGGTTTGCAGCTAGTGGGGTTTTTAAGTGTAATTTAATTCATTAATTCCATCTTTCTGTCTTCTTCTTCTTCTTTCAGAATCTACATAGGAAAGCGACTGGCCGCTTCGACAACCAGTACGCTGTGACATTGGCTGTGAGCCAGTGATCTCTTTCACTGACAGTCCAGCCAATATGGCCCCAGTTCCCCCTTTTTCCCACATTAATTTGCCTCCTTCTTCTGTTAGGACCTACCTATATGTACCTGTCTATCCAACAGTTTTTCTTTTCTGTCAACTTTTCCTGTCAAACTGTGGGTCTGTGAGGCTGGGGTCACTATTACTCTTCTGCAGAGTAATGGTGCGTTCACACCGGATGCTTTGTAAGCGTCAATCAACACTCCCAACGCGTCCAGTTTGACCCTTGTATATTGAAGCTTGTAACGCCTGCCACTTCTGAGCAAAACAAAGCGTGTAGGCGGGGCTTCATCTGTTGCCATGTGGTCTGAACTATGGCGGATCATCTTGGGAGAGTGGCTTGGCTTTATTTGCTTAATAAAGCTAGACAAAGTCAACGTTGAGTGCATCAGCGATAAGTTTGTCCTCCATTGTTGAAATTATGTTTTTCCTGCTCCCGCTTGATTCAAGTTACGTGCAGTGACATCACTACAATGAGATGCTCTGATTGGTTGATGCGCTGCTTCAAGAGCGTCAAAGGCATCAACAGTTCAGCTAGCTGAACTTTTGCATTTCTTGCAAAACGCTTGAAAAGTTGATGCTGCTAACGCTCACAAAGTGCCGCAGAGACTCTGACGGCCCTCTGACGAACTCAACCATAGACTTTACATGTGATCTTGACGCTTCTGACGCTGACACTTGGGCCGGTGTGAATTCACCATAACACGGATCTCAACGGGCCTAAGTCCGAGGGAGGGATTACCCCAATGCAAGAGAAAAGAAAGAGAACCATGCATCCTTTTGATTAAGGGCATGAAAAAGATTTGATAGGAACAGAGTGTTCTGATGAAATCAGGCAGATGATATGTAGTAGCAATTCTTCCAGTCTTTGATAAAGCAATAAATCTGTCATTTATCAAATGTAATCTGTATGTCTGAGTGGCTGAAAAGGGGTTCTTGTCCACCCCTATGGAGAATCTAATGTAGACACTTTTAGTTTGCTCAGTGAATGAGGGAATGGTTCTGATTGCACCTTTTGTTCCAACTAATTAAATGTTTGACCTCTGACAAAGACAGCCATGATCCCATTAAACTTTACTCTACAGAACCTTGATGTGCCTCTTGGGTCTTTTATTACTTTCTTCAACTCTCACGCTGGCTCTGTTTGTTGCACACATGTTCATCTCATTATACAAATCAAGAGAAAGTAAAGCATGTTCAGCCAGCAAAGCACAAAGATTTGTTGATGTAAGCTCTGGCCCCTGTTCAAAAAGTATTTTTAGTTTATGGCTTTGGTAGTCTGGAGATTATTTGCATGCAGTCATAGACAACAAAAATGAAAGACTTTTATAACCAATTGCACTGTTAATGACCGATAAACGAACCACAGCATCTGTTTAAACTTTATTCCTGTTTCCGTGTGAGGTAAATCACTGCAGATGACATCGTTAGTTTATACTGATGACCTCTTCAGTATGTCGTGTGCATTTCTGGTTTTGTTTAAATACACTATGACATCATACAAGCATCTCTCACTGCATGTACATTGGTCATTCTTTACCCCACATAAAACTTAAAAAAAACAGGTGAGGGTTTTAGGCTATCGTGGATTTGACATTTAATTGCCTTCCCATAAACTAGACATTTAATGAAAATGGTTGCTTGAAATTCGAATGGAGGGTTTGACAAGCACACCGCGATCTTGAGCATAAATATTCCCATTTGCTGTTGAACCTGGTCAAGCCCAATGCATTTATCAGCTTTTAGCAAAGCTTTTGATGTGAGAGCTCCTACTGAGCTTGTTAAACTACTTCTAGACACAACAAGCTGACGATGCAACGTTAAGCCTACACAAAAACAAATACTAAGCACCTGGTTTCCATTCTCAGACCACCAAATGCAACATGCAAATGTGCATGCAACTTTCCAAAGAAAATAAGTTTTCACACAATCATTTTCATTTTGTTATCAAAGAAAACACATTCAACAATTAAAAACTCATCACTACTGTGCAAAATTTGACCAAATTGATTCCTTGGAATCACTCAAGGTACAAAGCAGAAACTGGATTAAGTTCTCAGTGCAAAGCATTGGCTACATTGTTTATATGTAATATTGTCCCTGTTTGAAAAAAAAATGAAATCATTTAAATTAAATTTAGTGATGTCTAATCTCTTTAGCAAGTCTGTCCTGGAGTCTCCATTCCAGTAGTACATGCCCAAAAACCTCCCAAAGGAAGTGATCTGGGGCCATCAGATGTCAGAATCCTCTCAATGAGGCTTAACTTCAAGACCCCTGGTAATCCCTGACTAGGAAATGGACTTGTCTTCTCCTGAGATTTTAGACTTTACCTTCTCAGCGTTAGACATAGTTGGCAAAATATGTCTCCAGTCTAGGTGAGCAGTTCCCTCCCCAAATCAAGGACAGCCTGAAACTGGCCCTCTTCCCCTTTTCTTTGTTCTAAAAGGCCAGAAAATTTGTCATATTATTGTTCAGTCCACTAAAATCTATAGCCTCTCAAAATTCCTCCCACACCCATTTTTTGCTACTGCTATGACAAAAACTGTAGTCTTTTTGAGTATTATGTCAGCAGACGATGTCTGGCAAGGCATTTTTTTCAGCTTGATGGCTTCCATCATTTGCAGTGTTCTTTGGTTGTCCCTCGACAGGCAGCACACAGGTCATTAATTAGACCTATTCTGATTTCATGTCTATAGCCTCCATTGAGAACCATGAAAAATACTCACAAATAAGTGTGTTGAAGGTCTTACAAACAGGGCCCTCTGCCAGATACTCCAGCATCACTCCCCATCATTAAATCCAATTCACCATTGAAAAGGTGAGGTTATAAAAAGTCAAAGCTCTGCATGTCTCTTTACCCAAGTTTCTGAGGCATAGAGGTCAGATTGTCTGAACTGTTGTTTGGTGCACAAGCTTAAATAACAGACACAACATGTCCTTCAATAAACAAGTGACCCTCTCGGTGCAGTTCTTCTCCAGAAGTTTGGCTTCATAGTCCAAGCAGTTAATGGAGGTAAGCCAACAACATCTAGTAGGTCCAGTTCAACTTCAAACACAAGCTCCAGGTGTTTTTCCACCAGCATAATGATGTTCCATATCTCAAGAACCAGTTAGTGGAGACGGCACCAGACACCCACATGAACACATTGCATCTGCCTTCAAACAGTTGGTGGGTCCTCAAGGATTAAAACTTTTTTGATGACAGTATTTCAGGCAAAACACAAGGATAAAACCATAGCAACTGTCAATTCCAAACAAACTGCAAAAGTAATGAAAGGATGTTAATAGTCACAAGGACGCATCTTGTGAGAAATAAATACCAGTCAAAAATAATTCAATTATTTTCAGTGTAAAAACATAAGATTTAACATATAATACAACTTTAAGTTAAATGTCCAGGTCATTCTTTCCCATTTATTATTTTAGGTTACTGTTCTTGAAGCAAGATCTCATTCATCTTTCTATGTGAAGGAAAGTAGACACTGCTTCATTATCTCTCAAATCATTTATCCTTTGCTCAAGTCAAGCCGGCGGCCACAAGTGGACCAGACCAGTGTAAATCAACATGTTCTTACACTGTTACATCCCTGTTGCTGTGATCTTTTGTGACATTTTCATAGCAGGAGACCAAGTTAAGATCTTTCAACCCTTAAATGTATTTCCTGAAAGAAGGGACAGTTACTGCAGAGAGCACCCTTAAAAACCATCTGTGATTTATTTTTTATTTTTTTCAGAAGTGTGAGAATAGACTTTGAGATACACGTGGAGAATGTCCACGAGGATAGTCAAAGACGAGACAGAATTTTAAAGAAGTCTGTTCATTTCCTGGACTTTCTTTCTGGGAAATGCATTACCATCCCACTTGGTTAACGCTAGACGGGAAAATGGCAAGTTCAGTTTCAAAGAGTTCGGTTGTAACAAAAGAATATAGCTGAACTGGTGGGGTGTCTGTGACTTGACATTAAAACATGGTTGCTAATACATTCTCAAGAAACTTCACTTTACCACATGTGGCTGTGGCCCATTTCCCCCCTTCTCAACCATTTTTTACATGGAATAGTAGGTTATAATTCTGTGTAAGAGACTGAGGCTCCTACTAAACTCCTACTCGAAAATATGTAATTGAATCCATATGAACAAATCAGCAAACTCTAACACAACTACCATGGAGGGTAAGACAGCCTAATATAAAAACTAATCCCTCATAATTAAACTAACGAAAAATAAATGTAGAGGAAGAGCACTGTGAGCAAGGACACCTAATAATAATAATCTTTACCACCTAAGAGTATATTTTCTGCCATTTTAAAACCACAAGCAATTCGACTCATCAACCTCCCGTGTGAAATTGCTTGGAGGTTGAATAGAAATGATCTTTTTTCTCCTTTTACATATGAAATGATTTATTGCCATTTTGCATTTCTTCTTAACATGTGCTTGTCATCATGTTTGCTGTGTCTGATTACACACCAGGTAGGAACAATAATTGCTTCCACATGCTGTTTTTGTGTACACTCCTTTTTCTTTTCTTTTTTTTAATCCTCAGTACAGTCCGTCCTGCAGGGTGAGTGTGGCACAGACGTGAACTGCAGTGTGTCTGCACAAATAACCCAATGCGTTCTTCCTGTTTTTGTGCAGATTCTCCACACACTGCATAGCTTCAGAACTAAGACATGGCTAGTTTCAGTGTGCCAAGAGTATGAAGGATTAATAGGAGCACCTGGAATAAGATTCAGTGGAGCACAATGAGCTGCTATTTGCTCTGTGTAAACAAGTACCATAATATTGCGTAGGTGTGTTTTTTTTATCCTGACTTAAAATTACCCTACATGTTTTTTCAGTTAAAGAAAGAAATGTTTAATTGGAAATTTTATTAAATGAGCACTCGGGAATTAAAGGTGCCCTGTCACACAAATTTCATGACTTTGTGGTCATTTCTGAAGTATTAACCTGTAATCTGAGATATTCTATATTTAAAAATTGTTAGGAAAAACTAATTTCCAGCCATTCAAGATTAGCTTAATCTGACTGCTTGAAAATTAACCTTGATTCAAGCCTATACCTATACCTATAGCCTATACCGTGACCCCTCACTACTTCGCGGTTCGACTTTCGCGGATTCACCACTTTGTGGATTTTTCAAAAATATTCATCCAAAAATAAAAAATCTAAAATGCCGCGCTTTAGACTGCTCATTTACCTCCCCACACTTCCTCCACGTCCGGTTGATGATCCAGCACCTCTATCTGAAGACGAGGTGCCTCCCGAAGAGCTGTAAAGCTCTTTCATTAGTACCTGTGTAGTCACATCGTCACCTTCATCGCACTGCACAGGTCCTTCATCACCATCATCAGTCAACCAACGCAACGCTATAGTCATCACTGCAAGCAGAAGCGACGGGGAGTGGAGCGATCAGCTTTTCCCCTGTTAAAGAGGCCATTCCATTAAAAACAGTTTTTCTGAGGTTTCTGTTGAATACTTTAGCTCCACAGGTGTTCATACCTTCATAGTGGTTGTGAAAACAGGTCAACAACTTCTCTTTCAGTTTTAATCTCTCAAACTACACAGGTGGCGATAAAACCCGAGTTCTCCCGAGTCCGAACGGCCTGTATCTGTTTCATCACAACTCCTTTGTTCGTTAGTATTTGGGAGCTCCCGCAGTTGGAACCACACCTAGCATGCTGCTGGCTAAAAGCTGTAGCATAAAGGTGCGTTCACACCGGCCCAACCATCAACTTCATAAGCGGCAAGTTTATATGTAAAGTCTATGGTGGACGGGCGTCAGATAGACGTCAACGGCTCTGCGTCGCTTTGTGAGCGTTATGAGCGGCAACTTTCCAAGCTTTTCTAGCATTTCAGGCGTTGACGCTTGAAAAGCTTGAAAAGCTAGAAAAGCTCAAAGTTCAGCTAGCTGAACTTTTGACGTTCATAACGCTCTTGAAGCGGCATGTCAACCAATCAGAGCGTCTCATCGTAGTGACGTAAGACGTCACAGCACGTAGCCGGAAAGAAGCGGGATCAGCCAAAATGGACGATAAATCAACCTCATCCAAACGTAGCTCCTGGAGCAAATGGTTAAACTCACCAAACTCAGAACGCATTTGAAGAATGGGGTGTATCCACAAACGGCGCTGATGCACCCGACGTCGACGTTGTCTAGATCTATGAAGTAAATAAATCCAAGCCACTGTCTCAATATGATCCACAGTAGCTCTGAACATCCGATAACAAAGGAAGCCCCGCCTTCGCGCTCTTTTTCGGTCAGGCTTTATGAGCTTTAACTCCTATGCGCTCTGACTGGCAGGCGTTATCAGCTTCAACTTCAAACATCAAATTTGGAGCGTTATCAGCGTTGCTTGACGTTGACAAAGTGGCCGGTGTGAATGCACCATAAGACGTAGCAAACAGGGAGACACAACTTCTGACGTCACCATGCACAGCAGGGCAGGAAACAGTATACCTTGCTCTCATAGGCTAGTTTGTTAGCCAATCTGAGTCCAGGAAATTCTAATAATGAATATGAACAAGCTGCTGATGAAGCAGCCTGACGGAAGGAGCCGGAACCACACAAATTTTAACGCAGACAGATTGAAAGGTCTGTTAGTAACTGTTTCCTGATGTTTTTTTAGATATAAAATGTTTCATATCTTTAAAGATGCCATTTCATACAAATTTCAGGACTTTGTGGTTATTTCTTAAGTATTAACCAGTAATATGAAACATTTTATAACTAAAAAATGGGGCCAGATTGAAACTGAATGTCATGCGTCTTTTAGGACCAACACAGAAGGCATGATTTTTAATTTTTTTACCAATTTACAAATTTTATAAATGAGACCCCTGGACTTTAGATCACAATCATGTTTCAGCTTTGGACCACGGCTCTGTCTACTTCCTCATCAGATTGTGAAACTGGATTGTGGACATTGGAGAAGAAGAAAGAAGAGGACTGATTGTGTTTTAATCAGACTGTGTGTTGGATTCTGCTTACCTGTGTTTGTCCCATTAGAGATGACGTCACAAGTAGCTCAGCTACTTACCTCTGCTCTCACTAATCTATTGTTGTTTTACAAGCCTCCTGGTCCCCCAAAAGCTGGTTTCCTGAACCTGCAAAAGGAAAGAAAATAAATGCTTACCACTCCAGCATCTGCTGACCTCATCCGACTGGTGCCTTCCTCCCCAAGATTCATTTCTGCACTCATCACCTGAAAGAAAAGGGAAACTACTCATCAATATTCTCAAGCCTAAAACACTATTCAGTATTTGTTCTGACCTCCCTTTTATTTTTTTGCAGAAGTCGACGGTTGACACCAATAACCCTGCTGAACCATTATCCAACTCCTGCACTCTTCTGAAATCATTATTAAAACCTTTTACATCAATTCAAGTTTCGTTCTCGTGCATTCGAGTTCAGTTCCAAAACAAATTCATAACAAAAACAGAACATTAGCTCATCACCATTACTGAACACAAAGTACAGCTCAGATTTTTTTTGTGTAGCTAAAAGTGAAAAAAGAATCACAATTTTTTTTGGAACGACACTTTACTGCTAGAGTTTAAAAAAAAAAAGTGTGTCCTGTGAAAAATTATGGACATCTGTTCCAAATTTAGCAGCAATCCATCACCACAGATGTCAAGAACTTTCACAGAAAACCCTAATGGAGGCAGAACGAGGAAAGATCAGTACGATTTATCTTCTGGGGATGTCTTGGCAAGCTTTCAATTGGTTGTTGACTGGTTGTTAAGGCTGAAGACTCGTCACAAAAACTATACCAATAATGAAACTGCAAAGAAATGAGAAATAATTAAAGGTTATATAGAGGTGTTATTGTGTAGAGAAAAGGGATTTACAGAGCAAGACCGGCAGAATGTCAAGTATCCACAGTAATTTACAGCTGTGTTTCTATGAGGTGTGTAGGTGAAACATTTACCGAGGTGGAATGAATCAATGATCACAAGCAGATGGTGCATGTGACTAAAGGCACAGCTGTATATTCTGAAGTGATCTGAAGCTGAACTCATAGTTTAGACATGGTTAAGCCATCAATCAGACAGCGGCTTTGTGGGGGCTTTCATTGAGTTGCCTTGCATAATACTGGGTAACTCACTAAGACACTGAAACCACATTGTTGTTTTAGAAATGATACGTTCTCTCACTGCACTAAGATTTGTCTGAAAGAAAAAAAACCCAACATGTTCTCATCTCTCATCAATTTTCCTGCATAATAGTCATGTTTTTCCAAGAATTGCAGATTTGTGTTACTGTGTCCACAACTGAGACCTTTCTGAGTGATTTTGCAGAGCATTCCGGTCAAATGATTGAGTAAGGTGAATGGCATTTTTCTTTAAAAAACAGTTTGATCTTTTTCCTGTTATTTTCTACTTAATGTCCTGACAATTTCAATTGAAAACCATCACCTCTCTGCACCAGCTTCAGTTTGAACATCCAAAGGACAGCAAACTGTGCCTCAGTCCTTACATGTACTTCAGAATGATTTTAACTTAGGCCTTAAAAATTTGATATAGTTAATATTCACAGCCTCTACACTGTGTTAGATGGTTCCAGGAAGTTTGAGTACTTTCACCATGTCTAGCAATTTGGCTCAAGATTTTGCAGACTAAATGTTGGATGTAGGTCAATTTCTGTTCAGCGTTTCACTGATGCTAAAAATTTAGATGGATTCATGGTGAACTGTTAGGTTTTGGAGCAGGATGCTGTTGATTTAATGAGCTGTTAGATAAGAGCCTTCTCATATGTCGACTGACTGCTGTTACATATCTTAATCACTTGAAGATATGTATTATTAAAATGTGTAAGGAGTAGTGACCCAACATAAGATGTATACTTGTTTCTTTTTTGCTTTTAAACCAAACAGATATAAAAAAAAAAAATACTAAATGTAGAGCACAAAAACAGATCTCACACGTTTAAAAAAGGAAAAAAGCCATGCTATAATCATTTTGACTTTTACAACCACACAGTACAAGAAGCTTAGATCATGTGTGAGAGTTTCAGGATTTGGTCGTATTGATATCGTGAATAAAAATAGTCGGGGGATAGTGTCAGACACATTTGGGGTTCGGTTTTATCTCTTAACCAGCTGCAGCGTGTTCACCGCCTTACCTCATCGACCACCACTCCACCATGATGTGAGTCAGACCGGGTCCTCCTGTAAAGTAGTGGTTTGTTGAGCTGCTGTCTGCATCTGCCGACCACGGAGGTCTGCGGGGGCTCTGCTGCTTCTCCAGGACCGCACAACCTTTATAAGGATCATTTTCAGAACCAAACAGAGACAAAACTTAAAGCGTCCTGCATAAAGTCACTACACATACACACAAATCAGATCCAGAAGAACCTCTAGATATATGGAAACTATGACTCATGTGACGCTGTTTGTTACCATAAACACTTGTGTTTATTCTTGTTTGTAAAAACATGTGGTTGAGCCATGAGGCTTTTGATAGAGATTCCGTCGGCTTCAAAATTCAGTGGGTTTAGATTTACACACACCAGATATGAGAAATATTGCAAAGCAAAAACAAAAACGAGGTGAAGTTGTGCAGAGCCAGACTTTCTGACGACCTGGAGTTCGTGTCAGCCAGCCACCTGTCTGAGGCTGGTTAAAACGGCTTGTAAATGCCGGAGCTCTGGAGACCTCATTTCCTCCAACTGCCCAGGGATGGAAGGGAAAATATGGGGCAAGTGAAAAAGGTTAAAACAATTTTCCTTGTTTTTCACACAGTCGGAATATCCAAACTGGAAAACTTGTTATCTCTTCCAACTCATCCTGGATAGATTCTGAACTCAGTTTGGTTCAAAACATGATTTTAGGAGCTGGTTTTCAATAGTGACATTGTAAAATAGCTTTTGGGAATGTGAAGTTTTCCCATGTCACTCCTTCTCTGCATGGGGCTGTATGAGGAAGGTTTTCAAAGCAGGTTCTTGCTCCTCCCTCAGACACACTCCTACAAAACTCTTTCACATTCACAATTTAGAGACACACACAAAAAACAGTCTTGGGCTTGTATCAGGCTTGACATGACAGTCTTGTCCAACTTTTAATTTAGAACGAAGGCACTCAGGCATCTTTACCAAGAAACTACAGATCTGAAACCAGTTGGAGGGACAAAATGTTTGTGTGGACAGTCGTCATTCTGGTCTCGCAGCTGCTATTAAATCTGTGCCTACACGTGAAGGCCCAGGCTTTGGGTGAGTGGTATCTGAAGGGTTTTCATTTGGATAATATACAAAATATCAATAAGCAATTAATTCTGACAGTTACTCCTGGTCTTGGCTGTGTAAATGTTTTGAGATAAGAAGCATCCTTTTTCATCTAGCTGTAAAAATAACAACCGTTTTCTTTAATGCATATTTTTAAAATTCTGAACGCTGTGCAATTTTCATTTTCCCGGTCCTTCAAATAAGGATTTAATGGCTTCACGAGTTTTAACGTGTGAGAATGAGTTTTAGGTATAATGGTGAAGCAGACTCTGTGAAAGCAAATATCATTTTCAGACACAAAGGATTAGACACAGTGAACACAACTCACTGAGGTGCGGTTAAACTTCTGAATATTCCTGTCAGCTGTTGAGGAAGCGAGGCAGTCAAATAGTTTCTGTATGTTTGTGAAAGAAGGTGGTAAAAGACTAAAACTCAACCGGTGTGTTTTGAAATCAGACATATCTGCTTGATTACTTCAGCTTTCAGGAGGTTAAACTTCTTAGGTTGTATATTTGATGAAATGAATCTTGATCTTGGCCACACACACACACACACGGGAATAATTAA
Source organism: Pachypanchax playfairii (assembly GCA_006937955.1). NCBI lineage: Eukaryota > Metazoa > Chordata > Actinopteri > Cyprinodontiformes > Aplocheilidae > Pachypanchax > Pachypanchax playfairii. The sequence continues at coordinate 4,670,610 of SSNP01000013.1, read as the reverse complement.
AGCTAATAATACTGAACTTCACTCTCATTTTTCTGTCTCTTACACACACATTTGACTAAGGTCAGTAGTGAACACAGATCTGCTGACAACTTGTGGGAATATCAGTGTTTATGGTTTACCAGCTTTTTTGAAATCCAACCTTTCAAACAACCATTCATCCTTATAATCTTAAGGTGCTTACAAGGGCGAGTCTAGAAGGGGGACACAGGCCACCTTTCCAATTCGACTGGCCACCCCAGGTAGCCTACAACCCCCTAGCTGAGACAATCAAATTCATTTAGTGCTTTTATATTAATCAAAAATAATGATAAATCAAAGTGTACCATTGACATTGTGCTTTGATTTTATTTCATTTTGGTTTATGGGAGCCACTTAAAGGTGGGATATGGAACTTGGAACAGAATAACACAGCACAAAGCCTTCAGCCATCTGGGTGCCAGGCTCGTTAACCCCCAACCCCCCGCGCGTGTGCTCCGATGCTCAGGTCAATCAATATTCCTCACCAAACTCACTCTGATCCCCGATCACAGCAAGACAACAAAATATCATGAGTTCAACTCACTAATCATGCTCTCCAGCCCCGCTGATCACAAACTGACTCTGACAAAAGCAGCTCCTACCTGTTTGAAGCTCAGTCATCGATTCAGTCCGTGGCAAAGAGTTCATAATTGTCCCGCGGCTCCAAAACTTTCTGCAGTCTCCTCCTAAGATCCTCTGTCCTCCTCACACACCATCCTCCACGACTCACTTATCCAACAACAAAATAAAAGCAATAAAATCCTCCGTGGTGTGTCTTCCAGTCAAACAAGTGGCCCCAAGCTCAACCACTTCAGCGACATGAAGCAGCTACGTGTTAGCTAGCTGCAAATAAAAGCGTTTCCACACAGAACTTGCTCGTCACATGGGAAACCCCTATGGCAAGCAAATAAGGTATATAATCACCACATGTCCCCGGTGCTTCCAGCTGCTTGACCTGCAGACTCCACAGTACCAGCCTCACTGTGCTGGAGTATTTACGGGTATTAGGCAACCCAAAATGGTGCCCGCTGCTCTGCCAGCTATTGACTGGTAGATGTAAACAAAATGCCAACGTCGTGCCGCCAAAATTTATATTTTATAATATTTTACTTAAACTATAATTTTTAAAGAAAATGCTGTATTTTCATTCTACAGCCCTCTAAACACCCCGTGGAGGCATTATTTCATTAAAAATATTGCTTTTAATGAAAATATTCCATATCCCACCTTTAAATTATGATAAATGGTCAATAATTCAGCAAATTCTTCCATGATTTTTTTAATGTTATGGGCCCATTTATATGTGCAGCCTTTTTGGAAATATGTGACATTTCCTGCTTCATTTGAAAAATCTGTTTTCACAAGTGACTGGCAAGTTAGTTTGATGTTTTGTGTTGTGGTAAAACCTAAAGATGCAGGCTAACAGGTGAAAATCTTATTTTAATTTAAGGGACAAACTCAAGTTAAAATTGGGCAAATACAGAAATAAACGCTGTGACCAGAGCATACAGTAACAGGAAGCTAAGGAGCAACAGAACACTGGCAACAAACTACAGGACAGGATCTGACAACAAATTGAGAAACGAGAGGACTAGATAAATGGTAAATGTCCTGTATTTGTATAGCGCTTTTCTAGTCATTCAGACCACTCAAAGCGCTTTCACACTACAAGGTTTTGCATTCACACAACCCGATACGCAGATCGGGGGGCAACATGGGGTTCAGTGTCTTGCCCAAGGACACTTCGACATGTGGCGGTGGAAGCCGGGATCCAAATTGGAAGACGACCGCTCTACCCACTGAGCCACAGCCGCCCCAGATGTACAGCTTGAGTCCATCTGAGATGATTAAGCATATTCATCAGCTGTGAGGAGGATTATAAAAATCTAGGATGGTCAGGGAAAAGCACAAACATTCAGAAAACAGATGACTAAAAATACTTAAAAAATACTTAAAAAACTAAGAACTAAAAATCCTCCAGAAAAACTCCGGACCCAACAACAGAAAAAAACAAGATGTAAGATGAGTAACAACCTCCTCGTTTAAATGTCAGGATTTGATTTTATGTTTGAAACTTATTCCAACTTCCAAAAGGGAGATTGTGACTAGATTTATACGCAAGCTGCTACTCGTCATGCTAAAAATGACTAAAATAGTGTGAAGTTCATAAAATGAACTGATGTTGTAAATTAGAACAGAGAATGTGCAACTTAACACTGTTCAACCATTAAAAAGAGACTTTAACGTGTGTTTTTTAATCTAAAATACATGAACTCAGATGTTTGTTCCTATTAGCTGATATTAATCACCAAATGAGGCTTCGCTCTTTAAATTCTGGTGTTTGATCTATTTTCTGTTCAAGTTTGACAAGGTCTTTTTCAAACATCTGATGACAAATCGCAACTTACTTCACCCAAAAGCTCAAGTGTGGAGCAATTGTTCAGCCGTTAAAATGAGGAATGGTCACCATTTGCTTGCTCAATGGTAAACTAACCGTGTCAGATTTATATGCTGGCTTTAAAGAAAGGGACAAGACCCAGGATTACTTTATTGGTTGGAGCTAGAGGGGTTTTATGAAGCTTGAAATTTGAGGTTAATCAGGGGGGTGACGTGAGGTACTTTCTCAGGGTGTTTTGTGAAAGATGGGGTTAACCCCGAACCCCCACCCCCTCCCAGCCTAAAGTCATGTTCTGTTTAATTTGTTTACCCTGGCTTTTACTGTTTATATAAATATGTATGTATAGAACCACATCCCAAAGATCCGACACCTCGTCTCATTTGACGTCTGCAGCTTCCTTTTTGTGCTGAATGTGTTTGGTAAAGGACAAAGAACCCCAACCAGAGGACAAAGAAACAGAACAACAACTTGGATAACAACAGCCAGTATCCAGGACCATTTGGGAGCAATTTTGCTTTCTCACAACAGAGGCCCTGCTGACTGCTTTATGGTAGTTGTGTATTCATGATGTGTGCAGACGGAGGGCTAGAGATTCAGTGCACATCCTTCTGTCGTCTGCTCAGCCCCTGAGTCACTTTATTAAAGAGAAACTCAAACCATAAGAGTTTTCTTTTCTCTGGCGCGTCTCCTTTGTTAACATCCTGCAGAGGAATGCTTTAAATTCCAACACGTTGGTGCAGAAATATTTTACGAATTAGCCATTTTCAACATATAAGCATAAAGAACGATAAAAGCACAAATACTTTATTTTGAAATCTGCCTCCTTGTGACTCCTCAGGGTGACAAACACTCTGCGAACATCCTCATTTCCTAGTTGAATCAGAGTGTTTACTCCAACAACATTCGAGTGTGGCTGCAGGTTGTAAATATTTATATCTCATCATCTACTGGCTTATGTGCTTTACTATTTCCCTCCTCCATATTCCTCTAACAGTTTATGATCTGCTCACCTCGCCTGATTGCTTGCCAGACCTGCTGCAGGGCGGTCTGGCTGAACAAGGGGTGAACGAGGCTTTCATCCTGACTTCCTTCAAGTTGCAGCCCAAAACCGGAACTACAGTGTTTGGCCTGCACAACCCGAGGGACAACAGCAAGTATTTTGAGTTCACGGTGATGGGGAAGCTCAACCGAGGTAAGATACAAAGGATATTCTTCTTCTTCTGCACCAATCAATATTTTGTATCAACAATTAAATTAACTCTGTTCGTCTTGAAAGTCCTGGAGAGAATTTTAAGCAGTTCTGAGCTTATTGATTCGTGTCCTTGGTCTGAAACTTTGTTGTTTCATTTTAGTCTTTTGAAGATAAGCAATTTTAAGCAAATAAAACGAAGGCTCAAACTGACTGCAGGCTTGCAGAATGTCACAAATAGCAGCTGAGCAAACAAACTAACACACGATAGGTGATATTTTATGTTTCTGCAAAACAAAAAATTGTAGAATTGCAGTATTTTAGGACCAATAGAAATGATATTTTTTCTCTCACAATGAGCCATTTCTGAATTGATGAGACCTTTGACAGTAAATTGACAAGCTCCTCCATTCTGGATTGATTGTGCTGGAATCACGTTTTATAGCAGAATTTCACAAGTTCACTGATATCTGGAGTCTTTTTCAAACCTGTCTTTCATTATTATGATAGTTGTTCGAATTTCTGGTTCACATATTTAAAAACAAAGTTTCGAGACACAAATGGAATAAAAAAACTCATTTTAAAAGTTTAATACACTTTTTCTTTATCGGAGAAAATGTAAATAGTTCATTCAGTTCTCAGAAAAATGGTTGTTTTATGTTATAATGGTTTGGATTTTTTTAAAATCTACTCTATTTGTATAAAGTTATTATGAGCTGTCAATTCTCCGGTGTAACCAGGAGGTTGCTTGTTTAATATTGTTTCTTAAATAATTAAGAAACCGTGATCTAAAACTTAGAAGGAGAAAGAAAACTTGGATTAAGTCAAGATTATTGATCAAATAATGTGTATGTAAATCTGACATAAGGATTAACAGACAAAAATATATTCTCACAGTATATTTCATTCACACATTATCATTTAAATGCTGTAATATGGTTAAAAAAAAACTTCAGAATATTTTATTTTTTTTCTGTAAGCTGTCTGTGTTTTCTGTCTCTTCCTTTATGTCATAAGCCGTGTTACGTTACCTGCGGAGCGACAGGAGAATGAGTTCCATTACCTTTAACAACCTGGTGCTGGCTGACGGCCAACAGCATCGACTGTTATTCCACATGAAGGGGCTGCAGCAGCAAGGGCCAGGAGGGGTGGAGCTGCATCTGGACTGCCGGCTGGTGGAGACGGTCCGGGATCTTCCGGCTGCCTTCCAAGGTTTGCCAGCAGGTTATGGGATAGTGGAGCTAAAGACTATGCAAGCCAGGGAGCAGGTGAGCTGTCACATATAATAACTTTACTCATAAATGAGAGATTTTCATCTCATTTGTGGTTTTACTCTTTATAGGAGAGTTTAGACGAGCTGAAACTTGTGGTTGGGGACTCGTTTGAGAATGTTGCATCATTACAAGACTGCCATTTCCAGCAAAGGGACTCTGTTCAAACTCTGGGTAAGATTCTTTAGTGGAAATAAACACCCACAGCGACGGCTAAATGTCTCACAGGAGAGGCTGTAAGAAAGCAGCAATCAGTGTGAAGTTAATTCTGGGAATCTACCACCTTTGATTTAGTTAAAAGTAACAGTCCTTTTCTCATAGGGGTCAACACAAAGCAGCTGTCTAATCAAATGCAGGAGTTAACGAAGGTGATAAATGAACTGAAGGACGTGCTCATTCAGCAGGTAACTACTTCAAATCGCTCCTCTGAGGCTACTTAATCCCTGCCCCCTAAGCTCTGACCTCCCTGTTTGACAACTTAAAAGCCAAATAAACTCCTTACTGTGTTTCGTTATCCAGGTAAAGGAAACCTCTTTCCTCAGAAACACCATCTCTGAGTGTCAGGCCTGCGGTAAGAAGAACATTTGCAGTAGGAAAGGTGATATTTTAATGACTAGAATGAAATTGATTTTAAAAATATGCCTGTTTGTGTCGTTATTTAAAGGGCTTGGTGGCACTGAGGTAGAGAAACAAAGGTGTACCCCAGGTGTCTGTTTCCGTGACGACATGTGTGTGGAGACAGCGAATGGTATTGAGTGTGCACCTTGTCCCGATGGATACACCGGAGATGGTTTCAGCTGTGATGATGTAGATGAGGTAAAGATAAACAAGTACATGTGTTTTACACGCTTGGTTCTGCATTTAGTAACAACCATCAACATCCTGGAATGAGGTTTTGAAAAATCAAGTTGACTCACACTGGCTATGTGTATCTGCTGCTTAACGTACACATTCTGGTTTTGGATTAAGATGAAAAGGGAAGTGAGTTAATAGAGCGTGATTAATCCACTTAGAGGGGTGTCCATATATCAAAGAGTACACCTTGATACTGTGGGATACATTTGGTGTCAGTATTTCTCATGCGATTTTTTTGGTTTATTAACAAAATATCTATCTACTAAAGATGAGATGCTATTGAATGTTTTTCTTTGGTCGAAATGATTTCTAAGATCTTTGAAGTCCTGTGAGAAAATCCGTGGGCATATTTTTGCACCGTTTTTAGAAAGATTTAAATGTATCTTCGAAAAGACCAAAATTGGACATAAAAGTCTGAAAACATCACGAGCATAGAAACGTGTTGGATAACGACTGAAACTATAGAACTAAAAGTGTATGTTAGCTTGTTTGTCTTGTCCGATTAGGATCACCTCTTCTCTAAGTTTTGCTGGACCGCTGGAGATAGGCGCTAACTTCCTGTGACAGAACAGGACAGACTGACTGAAGGACTGACTCTGTTCTAAGCGCTAATCACTTTGGCAACTTGTCTCATACACAAGCAAGCGTCATCAGAACTAAAAGCTTTTGGGGGAGAACTTGTGAGAAACATTGAACATTTCTGCTCATGCATCTGTTTTTGCAGTGCCAGTTTGAGCCTTGCTTCCCTGGAGTGAAGTGTGTGAACACCGCGCCAGGTTTCCGCTGTGACTCCTGTCCCCTGGGCTTCATCGGCCTGCCAGTCCAGGGAGTGGGTATTGTTTTCGCTCAGACCAACAAACAGGTACATAATTTAATCAAACATAGAGAATGTCTTTGGTTAAGATTTATATACTACAGGTGGTATGTTCCAATTTTATTATTATTATTAATAATTAGAATTGGTAGATTGTCAATATTCTATTAAGAAATTGATTCAAAAACTAGGTGTTTCATGTATCAGGCTTTAAAAAGTTCAACTTTTGCAGCTCACTCAAAAGACTGAAAGTTGTTTTAAATCTCTAAATGTATCACTAGATATTAAATGAAGGGCAAATTTGAAAGAAGGGGGAACATGGGTGGAAAAAAAACGTTGGTTTGTGTTGCACACCAGATAGTAATGTGGTGCACATGAGATAAACTTTCTTGTGTGGTGAGATATTACCTGATGCACACGAGAAACCGTTTTAGTTTGCAACCGTGTCCCCTAAGGGGCTCTGTACAATTTTGTATTTAAAGCAGTTCTTTTTTTTTTTTTCATTTTCTTTACACCCTGAAAGGTCAACTAACAATTTTACATCAAAGATGTTTTTAATTTTGAAGTGGATAAAAACAGATAATACTGAAAGTATGAATCGCCCCCTGCTGGCCATCAGGGAGAATCCAGGTTTAAGACACTTTGCATTGGCTCTGCTTTTCAAACATGGAAGCTCTTTCCATCTTCATTTTGTCTTAGATTAGTGTTGTCTATTTTTCTTATTTCTTAGAATCATATTTTAGTAACCTTTGAAATAAAAATTGTCAGATGAGTTTAATCTTGAAAGGGTACACCCCATTTTTAATTCATTTAAAATGATTTTATAATTTGCATTAAACTTCATAAAATAATTAATCAATCATACAGAGCCTATTAATTGATCCTAAAAGAAAATAATAACAATGAGGAGAACTGATTTGAAAAAAATGTGTGGATTATGCTCAAGATTGCAGGAAAATGAACTATTTGATTATCTAATTATCTAAGGTTTTGCCTGCAGCAGTTATTCCATCTGTAGGTGTCATCAAAATTAAGCCAAAAAGTTTAGTCCATCAAAAGTTCAAAGCTTAGAGCAGTCGCAATCTATCCCTTGTTAATCAAATTCAAATCTACAGGAAGTGGTATGGAATGATATATGTATCAGACACTTAAAGCAGAACTAAGTAAGTTTTGCTCTCGCTCTCCCCCTACTGGTCCCCTGTGAAAGCTCACTGTCGTAACGTTCCCCCGCCGCCGCCGCAGACCCCCCCCCACTCACCCCCCACCCCCTCCACCCCGCCGCCGCCCCCCCAACAACAACGCTCAGAGAACGCTTTTGCAAGAAGAAAGAAAAACAAAACCAAGAAAATGTCTCGACAGGTGAGTATTATTGTCATCTTTGCGCTCCTAAGGGTGGCGTTGCTAACAACGGCAAGGGCTTCATGCTTGTATTTATGTACGTGAGTGTGAGTGCCGTAAAGCAGGTTTGTTCTCGCGAGATTAGTCGGGTCCGATCCACTGAAAGTTGCAAGTGCTGCTTTCAGGACACAGACCCCGGAGGGAGGGGAGGGACCCACGAATCACCCCGCCAAGTCCTTGTTTACCCCCACAGGGACTCTAGAAAACATTTATTGAGGTGAAAAAACTTACTTAGTTCTGCTTTAATTAATTGCAAGCCCACTATATTGAAAATACCAACTACTGTATGGAAAAAGTAGTCAGTGTTACTGCACCCAAATTGTATTTGCTGCAAATGCTTTTGACTTTTGACAAAACTATCACAAAACGTTGTAATTACATTTTCATGCATTTGTTACCATTTTTAATTTCAGGTCTGCGATGACATTGATGAATGCAAAGGACCCGACAATGGCGGGTGCACTGCGAACTCAATCTGTCACAACTCTGTGGTATGAACATTTCATTTCATTTGTGTTGCTTTGCAAAAACTGGTAAAAAAAAACATTCAAATACAATTTTTCTAATTCCCCTTCAGGGTTCCTTTTACTGTGGTAGCTGCAAGACAGGTTTCACAGGCGATCAGGTGAAGGGCTGCGAGCCAGAGCTCAGCTGTGGGAACAGCCTGACCAACCCCTGTGACGTCAACGCTCAGTGTATTCGAGAAAGAGATGGGTCCATCTTTTGTCAGGTGGGATTTTGGCCCAGTTTTACACTCTTCTGTGTGACATGTTCACACATATTTGGGTGTCCATGTACACTTTTTTGAGGTGTTTCATTTGTTTTGTAAGTGTGGAATTGGCTGGGCTGGCAATGGACACCTGTGTGGGAAGGACACCGACATTGATGGATATCCCGATGAGAAACTCAAATGCAAGGACCCAAGTTGCAGAAAAGTAAGTAAGGTGGATAAATTGAGAAAATTGAACTTTGCTGAAACAGGAAGGACCTTTACTTATTCCCCATGACTTTGCAGGATAACTGCATTTATGTTCCTAACTCTGGCCAAGAGGATGTTGACCGGGATGGTCAGGGAGATGCCTGTGATGACGATGCAGATGGTGATGGTATTCCAAATGAGCGGGTTAGTAAAAAAATCTGTTTTCTAATGACTATGATTACACTAAACTCAATTAATGACCTTGTTCACTATTCTATCTATTCATTTTCTACTACTTATCTGGATCCAAGTCAAAAGGAAAACAACTTAAGTAAAGATCCCCAGACCTCCCTCTTCCCATTTAAATGGTAAATGGTGTGCACTTGTATAGCGCTTTAATTAGGTCCTACGACCCCCAAAGCGCTTCACACTACAGTTTTTTTGTCATTCACCCATTCACACGGGAGAGGGTAGGGGCTAACACTCACACAACCCGATACGCAGATCGGGGGGCAACATGGGGTTCAGTGTCTTGCCCAAGAACACTTCGACATGTGGTGGTGGAAGCCAGGATCGATCCACCAACCTTCAAGTTGGAGGACAACCTCTAACCACTGAGCCACAGTCGCACCATTTACCTGCTCTAGCTCTTCTGAAGGGACTCTGTGGCACTCTCAGGCCAGTTGTGGGATATTATCTCTCTGACAAATCTTGGGTCTACCTGGAGGACCCTTTCGCAGTCAGATATGTCTGAAACGCCTCCTTTGCAAGGCATCCAAAAGGGCATACTTATCAGTTACCCAAACCTTTCAATGTGGAGAAGCAGTGACTCCATTTGAAACTCTTATTGAATGGACAGATGTCAAGTCAACAGGGAAGTAGTCCCTTGTAGCTCCTTTAGGCTGTGCTCAGCCAAGTCCCTCTCCTTTATTCCTGTCACTAGGGTGAGGTTCCATTACCCCTCCTCTTTGCAAAGTCTCTTGGTCCCTCGTTTCACAATCCTAGTAAATCTGAATCACTGTAGTCCCTCGCCAAGAAACATTTTGCCACAGGTGACCCCATCAGTGGTTAAAGTGCCCCAAACAACATAGCATCTGGGATGCTTGGGATACTCAAACCCACCCACCACTATAAGATGGCGCTACACAAGAGGGGTGTCACAGTTAACTATTTAAAAATTGAGGTGAATGAGACTCGCCCTGATTTTTTTCAGGACAACTGCTGGTTAAAGCCTAACGTGGACCAGAGGAACAGTGATAAAGACAGCCATGGCGATGCCTGTGACAACTGCCGCATGGTGGAGAACCCTGACCAGCGGGACACCGATGGGGACGGCAAAGGTGACGCCTGCGATGATGACATGGATGGAGATGGTAAGGAGATAAATTACATCTGAAATTTGTTATATAACCATCATCACTGGATGATGTCAGTGTTATCTGTGACTCCTTTCATTCTTCTACACTGTTTCTACATTCACAATGAATTATGCAAAAACCCTGCTGGCCTAAGGTTTAGTCTAAATCTCTCTGAATCAAGCTATTTATTTGCATCACTGGGAGTGTGAATTTTCCCTGGAAGCTGAAGAAGAACAGCAATGCAAAAGAAGTAAACCCCAATTGCAGGCTGACCCCAGAGCAAACTCACTCTTTGATCATTCACCAGTATGATTACACCTCACAGGACAGAGAGGAGCTCCTCTTTACTGCTGCTGTTCATGCTGCTTGACCTTTGTGCATTTGTGATGCAGTTACTGCCTCCCTGTGATGAATAAGAACACCATTAGAACACTAACTGGGCTCACCTTCACAGGAAATGCAACAGTGCACCCTAGTGGTCAAACAGCAAGAATCAGAATCGCAACAAACACTCAATGTTTATTTCAATTCCTCTTACATCTTATTAGAGTGACTCATACACGAACATACAAATTGTTGGATCAGGCTGGTTTGTGTGATCAATAAATGTCAGTAATTTAACAACAAATTCAACTTTTCATATTTATGACAATATTTTTCCCATAATTCAAACACCTTTCACATGATTTAATTCTCTCAAAATGTCAAAATAAAGGTGTTTAGTTTACCATCATAAAGGGCAAATGCAACAAGTTCAATAAATTCCCTCTGACTGAGAAGCTGGAGAGATGGTGTTTGTGATTGTTTTTCATCCATTTATTTTCTTAAAACAATATTAATTATCCGCTGCTTGTTGGACAGGTCTGAAGAACTTCTTGGACAACTGCCAACGTGTCCAGAACAGAGACCAGCTGGACCGGGATGGAGATGGTGTGGGAGACGCCTGTGACAGCTGTCCCGACATCCCCAACCCAAACCAGGTCATTCAGAGACAGATGGATAATTAACAATTTGTTAACTGATTCATTATATTTACATAGAGCATGTTGGGCCATTTTAATTTTCCAAATATATGTTTTATGAAGAAAAGGCATAAAACTTTACTAAGGTTAAAAAAAAAGAAAAAAAAATTGCAGTCTGTACAGCAGTGAGATATCTTGCTCATGATTGCATCATTCGTAACAATCCAGCATGATTATTGAAAATATAATATCAGTCAAAAGGGCCAATTTTACTGCAGAATAAGTTTAAACTAAGATTTAAATAACAGGAATTGAACCTGTAATTGGATATTTGTGTTAATTTGCACTGAAACCCTCTGCTCTCTTTCAGTCTGACATTGATAACGACCTTGTTGGAGACTCCTGTGACACAAACCAGGACAGGTATCACACTTTGTGTTGTGTACTGGCTTGCTGGGTGGATTTTTCTCTTTAATCTCTGTGTCATCCCCCCGTAGCGATGGTGACGGTCACCAGGATACCAAGGACAACTGTCCACTCGTGATCAACAGCTCCCAGTTGGACTCTGACAAAGATGGGCTGGGAGACGAATGTGATGATGATGATGACAATGACGGGATTCCAGATATTTTACCACCTGGACCTGATAACTGCAGGCTGGTGCCAAACCCAGAACAGGTTGACGACAACAGTGAGTCTCTACATATATGATAAACAATACGCCAGACAATCTCTCTTATGTTGATGAGATTTTTGATCTAGGTAAAAACTAGATTTTAAATAAAAAATGATCAGACGGTCCACATTCTCTGTGAACTTTAGTTGATTGCCATTCATTTTCCTTTTTCATGTTCCAGCTTTCAACCCACGCAGATCAGGAACTGGCAGCCTTCACTAAAAGCACATTTTTTTGTACTTGAATTCTTTGGCAGCTTTAGAAGTCACCATGCCATTAAATTGTCTTCAAGGAGACCAAAGTCTCAGTTAAAATTAAATAGGTCAACAGTGTTTTTTCACGATGAAGTTGAGTAATGCACAGCTTACTGAGAGTTTGACAGTGCCTCAAGGATACATTTAAAATTTTCTGCAAAGTACATTTATTTGCAAACACATACACGAGGTGAGATTTGTCAAAGGGAAGGACAAAAAAGAAACTTTTCACAAAATGTACCATTAGGATTTCTATTTATTGTCCTGTAAAATTCTGTACTTCTCTTTTAATTGCTAAGTTTTGTAAAATAATTTTCTGTTTTGCACTTTAGGGGGACTGTAGCTGCTAATATGGGCATTCTTCTCCACCCTTAAATCATTTCTGCAGAGACTTGCCACTTCCATGCAGGAATCTTAGTCACAAAGGTTCTAAAAGGGCAAAATAATCAAATATGTCAGTGTTTCCTAACCCTAGTCCTCAAGGCACACTGTCCTGCATGTTTTAGATGTTTCCCTGTTCCAACACAGCTGAGTTAAATGAGCAAATTACCAAACAACTTGTCTTGTAATTTGCTCATTTAACTCAGCTGTGTTGGAGCAGGGAAACACCTAAAACATGCAGGACAGTGTGCCTTGAGGACCAGGGTTGGGAAACACTGATATATGTAATGCCAAAGATTGTAGCTTTAGATTAGATTTTTATTTTATTACAGCTTTATTTTCTAAACACGTGGCATTCTCTGCCTTGCTCTTTGGGAACAGCTAAATAAATTGGACAGATTCAGAATCCTAAAGTTTGATGAAATATCCAAAATAACACAAAATCAAGGCACTGATCAAAAATGCATCACCGAATGTCAAAAATACATCCAGATGTCCCAATAACGTACAGTAAAAATTATTCAAATTTGATTTTTAGGTTAGCAAATAGTTAAATTCATGTTCCTGGTGAATTTAGCCTTTTTTTTTGGTCTCAAGTTTGACAACAAAAGTATGGCGAGGAGTGGTTGTTCCTTTTGATCAGAAAACAACAATCCACTGTCTTTTAAGCCTAAATTCACTTTACTTTGATGTTCATCAGATGATGGTGTTGGAGATATATGTGAGTCAGACTTTGACCAGGACAAAGTGATCGACAGGATTGACAACTGTCCTGAGAACGCAGAGGTTACCCTGACTGACTTCAGGGCCTATCAGACGGTGGTCCTGGACCCTGAGGGTGATGCTCAGATTGACCCCAACTGGGTTGTCCTGAACCAGGTGAGATTGATGGCTGCCGAGACTCTTTCCATAGCAAACACTGCCCATAAATGAGAGTATTTAAAGGTATAGTGGAGGATTTTTATGAATTTCAGGAAAGAACCGCCCTCACCACTTTCTGGAAAAATGTGCATGTGCAACGCTCACAGTTATCCTCGCGCAAGCTCTGTTTAAAAGTTGCTGTCGGCATGGTAATTTTCAAAAGTTACAATGTAGATGTAGATAACTTATTAGTGCAGTAATCTGAAATGCATTTCTCCGAATAGCATGCCGAACTTACCTGTCGAGTAGAAACTTGGCGACGGAGGCATCATTGGGGCGCCCAACCTATGCTTTCAGCGCCATCTTGTTTCTCTCTTCTGAGGCCTTTCTCTTCTTCTTATACACTTCAACGACATTTTTTGTCTTGCGAGTCTCAGACGTATTTAAACGACCCGGTGAGAACTGCGAGGTAGAATGAATGAATGAATGAATGAATGGAGGCGTTGCATGCTACACATAAACACCTGAGAGTGCATTTCACCAGAATGATTGACCGGTAGGTCGACCAATAATTTAGATGATCCACCCAGAAGAAAAAGATCCTCTGCCATGAAATCAGTCTTTTTTTATCTGAATCAACAGTTTACATGTTTTTTGTCACATGATACTTGTTTTCCTTGATTCTCTTTCCATAGTCTTTGTATCTAACATGCAAATGATTTACACAAAAAAGCTTCAAAGATTCTTTTTCCTGATTGTTTGTTCAGTTAATCAGTATTTAGCAGTTGGAAATATGTTTCCCTCAGTGAGTTATAAAGTGTGTTACTGTTCTGTTCGTGATTTGACAGAACAGACAGCTAAAGTGGCTCAGCGCTAGCTATACGGACCTGACTAATTACTGGAGTTTCAACAACACAGAGTTGCATTTCCAATTTAGACAGCCTTGCTTCCATATCTACATCTAAACTACATGTATTACATGTGTCATTATCACTAAAGGCAGCAGAGGAGTAACTAAACATCTGACACATAGAACAAGTAAAGACGAGAGAGAAGCCATGCTAGGCTAAATTAAATTATTTACAATAACAGCTAAGAAATGTTAAAAACCAAAGATTCTCTTAAAGATGAGAGAATACTAAACAAGGCAGAAGGCCTCATCCTTGTTCTGGTTCTACTGGAGGTTTTTACCTGGTATAAAGAAGTTGTTACTTTCCACTGTCGCCAATCCATCTTGCTCAGGATGGGAGGTTGTGTTGAATTGATGATTCAACCAATCGATTAATTCCTCAGATAGAATAGGTTTTGTTCTTGAAAATTGACTTGATGTTTCTGTAAAGTGCTTTGAAATGACTTTTGTTATGAACCGGCGCTTTATAAATAAAAATGAATTGAAGTTAAAGGTTCTGAGTGAGTTGGGGTAAATTCACCTTGAAGCCAAAAAAATAACTCAATTCAGGCTGAAATTGCAAGTGGTTGAAAAATGTTGAAACACAACACTTTTTGCTGAGAACTAGATTTAGATATTCAGTTTAAACTACAGTACTAAATGAATTCTTATCTCACTCTTGTTTCCAAACAGGGAATGGAAATCGTTCAGACCATGAATAGTGACCCAGGACTTGCTGTTGGTAAGAAGCACATTTCTTCTGAGTTAAAAAAAATGCCTGTGTTCTGCAAAAAGAAAACCAAACAGATATAATTCACCATTTCATGTTCTGGTGTCCCAGGTTACACTGCTTTCAGTGGAGTTGACTTTGAGGGGACGTTTCATGTGAACACAGTTACTGATGACGACTACGCCGGATTCATCTTCGGCTATCAGGACTCATCCTCCTTCTACGTAGTGATGTGGAAGCAGACAGAACAAACATACTGGCAGGCAACACCTTTCAGAGCTGTTGCAGAGCCAGGCATTCAGCTCAAGGTTGCTAGTACCACTTTTATCCCTCAACGTGTTTTTTTCCAAAGAGTCATCTTCTTTATCTTTCTTTATTGTTGTCTGCATTTTAGGCTGTGAAATCTAAATCAGGTCCTGGGGAACACCTGAGAAACTCACTGTGGCACACAGGAGACACCAATGATCAAGTGCGTTTGCTGTGGAAAGACCCCAGAAACGTGGGCTGGAAGGATAAGGTGTCCTACCGCTGGTACCTGCAGCACCGCCCACAGGTTGGATATATAAGGTATGATGAACATTTCTGAAATTTACAATTTCTTATAGGCTTTTATGTTTAATGTCCAAGAAAGAAGAACATAAACTCTTGTTACATCCTACATTAAATAATTAAAGAGATATGTCAGCTACTTTGAGGTTAGTTTTTGTGTAAACGTTAGGTCTATACATTCTTAATATATCGGTAGCTTCTTGAACAACCCAGTTTAGAGTATCAACAGCACTTTGGAAGTGGATTCCTTCAGACTAGCCAGTTTTAGTTTGTCAATACCGTCTAAATGGGACCATTTCCAAAGTTGAATGATACTCTTCTAAAACAAATCCTGATTTTCATAGTGTATAATTTGTGTGAATATACAGTATTTTTAATCACTTAAGTGAAAATTACATTTTTTAAACTTGAATTAGTTGATTTATTTGAATCTACAAGACTTGGACCCTAGAAGTGCTGGAAGTACTACATTATGCTGTTCCTGGGTTACTCAGATATGAATTTAAAATTTCATGCAAATATTTATGTGAGCTGAAATTGCTCTCTACGGAAGACAAGAACGGCCGTCCTTGAGAAAAAAACGTGGTATTTTCTCAAGATCACGACTTATTTATCCCGTTGTCTCATTATAATGGATCTTGTTTTCCCTTTAAATAGAGTTATTTATCCCGTTATCTTGAGAAAACCTGATTATCTCAAATAACAAGATAAATACGTAGCTTGTTATCTCGGGAATATAAATTCCGTTATCATGAGTGTACAGCTTTAACTCAGTTACTGAAACCTAAAAAAAGCGTGATTTTTAATTTAAATTCTTTATAAATTGTTGGTTCATCAGGACAAAACTTTTGATGACTAACTGCGGAAAATGTCACATCAAGGAACATCCATCACTCATCACCGCATCACACTTTATTTCATTCGAGGTTTAACAAAAGCTGAAATTGCAATGGACAATGTTGAGATACATAAAAATGTTATCAACAGATTTGGCCGTTCTCTGCCTCCGTAGTTTAACAGTGTAAAGGTTAAAAGAAAAGAACATTTGTATGAACTGCTGCAAAATTTTAGAGATTAGGGGTTGTTTTAAGATGACAGCAGAACTTTTTTTAGTTACATTTGGACTAGCCATACCATACCATAACCATACCATACCATACCATAACCTACCATACCCTACCCATAACCATAACCATACCATACCATACCATACCATACCATACCATACCATACCATTACCATAACCGTACCGTACCGTACCATACCATACCATTACCATAACCGTACCATACCATATCATACCACTTTATTTGTAAAGCGTTTTAAAGATGGCATTACAGCCAACCAAAGTGCTGTACATAAAATCATCAATGAAATAACTACAATTATAGCAAGCATTAAAAAACAAGGAGCTAAAACAGACAAACAAACAGGGCAATAACAATTGATACAAGCATACCATTAGAAAAAAATGATCACAAACATAAGAAGGAATAACCAAATGAAACTAAGTGAAGAGATCAAGCTTACAGGTGGACAGCTAGTGAAGAATAATGGTTTTTTAAGCATGATTTGAACACAGCAAGAGAAGATACCTGTCTAACCAGGAGAGGAAGTTCCACAGCTTTGGGGCACAGATAGTAATAATCAGTTTTCAACCAGAAATTCAAACACAAAAATAAAATGTTAAAACTTCTTCTGTGTGTTTTGTCAAGAGTTCGATTTTACGAGGGAACAGAACTGGTTGCAGACTCGGGTGTAACTATTGACACAACTATGAGAGGGGGACGGCTCGGCGTCTTCTGTTTCTCACAGGAAAACATCATCTGGTCCAATCTGAAGTATCGATGCAACGGTACAGAAACACATTCTACAATTATATGTGTATATTTGATAATGCAGTAAAACACAGAGTTTTTAACTGCATTTATAAGCATAAGTCCATATCTTTTTGCTTTTGGTTCCTGAAAAAATGTTAGATTTCATCTGCAAGGGAAATAAGCTCGACCTCATGGAGTTTTAGATTTCCAGCTGCGCTCTTATAGCTGCTATATCCTGTTTTTTGCAGACACCATCCCAGAGGATTTCCAGGAGTTTAGCACTCAGCACGCCGTCGACTCAATCTGAAGTCTCGACTGATGTATGACACCAGGTCTACAAAGATTACATCTCTGTGTGGGAGTGTGTGTGAGTGGGAGCGTGTGAGAGCTTGGAGGTGTTTCTGTGTACAACAGTGTGCCGACACAGTAACTATATCACCACAAACTTGTACTGTATTTGCAAAATATGATGTTGTCCAACAACTTTGGAAAACCCAGTGGCACTAAATAAGTTATAACAATTCACTTCAAGAATAATGTAACATGAAAAGTCATGAAATCTATGAAATTATCTAAAAACACAATATTTTTTTAAAGTGCTTCTTCTGGGTTTTAGAAAACATGAGACATTTGAAAACTATTTTTTAAAATGCAGTTAAATCTTAACATAAATTAAAATTTTATTGAATATTAAGCTAAATTAAAGGCACAAAAGACATTGAGTTTACCTTATTTCTTGCAGATATCAAAATAAATCATTTAAAACTGTACAGATAACAAAAGCCCATTTAATTTCTCCTCTGAAACCTGCAAAACTTTTCAGTATTACAAACAATTTTCTCCCAATGTTTTTTTTTCTGAAATCTGAAAAATAAGGTTGAATTTCTGATAAATTCATGCTGGTGCTGCTGAGTTCCCCCATTTTTATTGTGCTGCCTACACACTGCAAAAGCATTTTTTATTAAAAGACAAAAAGCATTTTGTGGTCTGTTTCTCATAAAGAAAAATGTTGTTTCCTCTCTAAAATCAGTTTTCAAAATAAAATATATTGAATTAAAAAAGTACCAGTTTACTTTTTTTTCTGCTTGCAGTTTATTTGTTGTCCCTGATTTAGTTTTCATTAGCTTTTTTAAATAAATGAACAAGGTAATCCTTGAAATAACTCTTAAAACAAAAACATAAGTTATCTAAAATTTATCAATACGTATCATAAATATTTTAGTTATAAACTAAGGAAATTATAATTTTTATTGTTTTATCTAGTTTTGAAGTGGTTTAAAATCAAATCAACATAAAAAATATTACTTTTTGATGCAGAACATTTTGTCCCACAGAGCAGAGAAGGCTTCTAGCTAAGTTGAAAGATCAAGACGTTTACACCTTCCTGAACAATAACAACATATCTGAGTAGAGTATTGTGATTCAGGGAAGCTCACTGGGAAATTTGCTAGGTATCTTTAAAAAAATAAAAGAAAATTGACAAAAATAAGTCAAACATCTCTTGCAGAGAGTTGCAGAGGTTTAGAATGATCAGATCCTTCTTCATTGAGTGACTCATTTCAACCTCAGGAAGCATAAATAGGACTGATTTAATTTGTGTGCAGGGAGGCACAAACTGCAAGACACCGAAAGACCATTTGATAAACATACTGACATACACTCACTGGCCACTTTATTAGGTACACCTTGCTAGTATCGAGTTAGACCCCCTTTTGCCTTCAGAACTGCCTTAATCCTTTGTGGTATAGATTCAACAAGATGCTGGAAACATTCCTCAGAGATTTTGGTCCATATTGACATGATGGCATCACACAGTTGCTGCAGATTTGTCAGCTGTACATCCATGATGAGAATCTCCCGTTCCACCACATCCCAAAGGTGCTCTATAGGATTGAGATCTGGTGACTGTAGAGGCCATTTGAGTACAATGAACTCATTGTCATGTTCAAGAAACCAGTCTGAGATGATTCAAGCTTTATGACATGGCGCATTATCCTGCTGAAAGTAGCCATCAGAAGATGGCTACTAAAGGGATAGACATGGTCAGCAACAATACTGTGGCATTGCAACGATGCTCAATTGGTTCCAAGGGGCCCAAAGTGTGCCAAGAAAATGTCTCCCACACCATTACACCACCACCAGCAGCCTGAACTGTTTATACAATGCAGGATGGATTCATGCTTTCATTTTATTGACGCCAATTTCTGACCCTACAATCCAAATGTCGCAGCAGAAATCAAGACTCATCAGACCAGGCAACATTTTTCCAGTCTTCTATTGTCCAATTTTGGTGTTTCTGTATGAATTATAGCCTCAGTTTCCTGTTTCCTGTCAGTATAAATGTTGGTTCTTACAACTATAGTGCATGTGTTTGATTACTTTTTAACAAAGATTGCAATTATTTTTGTTTCTAATGAAAACTGAATGAAAGAGATGTTTGGAAAATCAAGTATGGAAACTAGAATCCTTTTAAAGGACCAGTCATGGAGCACAAACACAGCAGCATTGGTCAGCATGGCACAAATAAAGGTTTGTTTTATCACCTCTCAGAAAAAAGCTCTTAGCGTCCTTTCACCAATGCTCCATCAAAAACACCCACCCCCATGGCAACCTGATGTGTAATGGGAGCAGCTCTGCAGTAGAGGAAAATATCAGATTTTTAAGACTGCACGAAAGATAGCAAACCAACATATTGAAGGACGCCTCCCATCCTGCTGTTTGGACTGTTACCTTGCAGTAAACACTTCAAGTCTAAAAACATGTACCACGAGATTCATGAACAGTTTTATGGGGGGCCGTATGCATCGATATATATTACTGGATTGGACGCCACCTATTTGCTGCTGCAGACGGTAGCATGCACACGCAGGCGCCATTGCTGTGCATTGAGTCATGTCAACAAACCTGTGCTGTCCTGCAGGACAAGCATACATCTACCACAAAAATCATGCTAGCTCCCTTATTTCTTACCCAATTTTTACAAATCATAGCTCAATTTAAAGCTTGGAAGATTTTTAATATGTTTAAATATATATTATTATTATTATCTGTTTTCTCTGATAAACTCAGTGTTATTCTATATTGGATAAAAATATATTTAAACCACACGTCCCCGTTCGCTGTTTCCTAATAACGACACCCCAATCCCCGTGTGCAAGAGACACAACAATACATATTTAAAAATGTGAACCAGGCCAAAAAAATATGTGCACCCCTGTTTATATGTATGTATTTAATAATGATTCAAAGAATAAATATACCATATACACAAATATTTTGTGCCTGAACTATTAAGCGGTTGGGTTTTCGCTGTAATTTTTATTCGCGAACATGTATGCATATAGGGTAGGAAGATTTTGCGCTCTATAATTTTAATCTAACAAAACATAAATAAACAATTTGCCATGAACAAGTCCAGTAACTGCTGTTTTATAAGTTTTATAAATGTACCTAAACTCCCAGCTAAGTGGTTCTGCTTAGTGACAGATCTATACACGTCAAAGTCTGATCCACTTCACGCTTCCCAGCATAATTTTTCTTTTTTAAAATGTGTTTACTCACCTGTGAAAGCTGTTTGTATTTTGTAAACAGATCTCTACTAAATGAGTCAACTTTATAATTAATCTATGATTTTCCTTTCATACTGTGAAGCTTATTTCATGTTCAGTTTGTTTTCCTTTGGTGGTGAATTTCTTGCAAACAGAGTTGACAAGCAAAGATTGTATTTGTCACAATTCTTGTATTACATACTCTTGAGAGGCTAATTTTTTCTGTCCAATCAGCATTTAATTTCTCACCTCTATTCACAGCCCAGTAGTCTCCAGTATTCTGTTCTCAGTTGCAACCTCATGGGACCTCCCAATATTCACTCTTCTATTAAATATCCTGTGCAGCAGCTACTGTTTCTACACATATTTCCAGAAGTATTGTGCAATTCTGCAACATACAAAAAAGGTCTTGTGTGACGAGGCAGTGGAAACTATTTTTGCACTTTCAGCTTGATTTCTAGCCAGAAACACTTTCTGCATCAGAATAAACGTCAATGCACCTCAGTTGGATGTGCATCTCTGTCAGGTTTTGGTTTTGCAAAGAACTCGACAAATAAAAGTGTAAAAGGAAATTATTTTCAGCAGTGAGATTGGTTACGTTTTAGGAACAGCAGCAGGATAGAACAACAGCTCAATTCTGTGACAAGAGAGGAGTGGTTAAGTCTTTTCTCTTAAGAAATTGGAAATGTTGATTTTAAAGGAAGGTAAGTTTACCATCTCGTTCCAGATGGAGTGAGAATCCAGAGATCTTACAACGGGATGATGACATTAGCTGGAGCAGAGTGCAGTAAGTATTATCCTTTTCTTTTTCTATATTTGCAGGAGAGAGGACATGCAGGGAACAGGTAAGAAATTTGTAAAGGAGTTCCTAATGACTGAGGTCAACGGCGATGGTCAGGAGGCAGAAACAGTTGGTACACACTATGAACAAACGAGCTGGCGTCTGACCGCTAGTGTATACCCTACCATACCATACCATACCATACCATACCATACCATACCATACCATACCCTGTCATGGTCTGAGGTTATAATGTTGGACCCAAATGCAGAGACTGAACACAATACGGATGGAATAACTAAAGTTTAATAAGAAAAGAAACAGCTGACGAGGCAGCAAAACAAAACTTACATGAGAGTGAATGATGGACGGAGGAACCAGTGTGATGTGAACAGAAGTAATCCAGAGGGACAATAATCCAGGCTGAGATCATGACAGGAATGAACACATCTACTGAGCTGGAAAAACTAGAGAACAAACTGATGAGGACTAAACATTCACCTGCTACTTAAATACAAAACTGAACTAATGCCAACTCAAAACACCTGGGATATCAATCAAGGAGAAAACTGTGAGACATCAAAACAGGAACTAAAACAGGAAGTGACACGAGCTCACATCAAGAGACCTAAGACAATATATGGACAACCGGAAGTACAAGAATTACCAAAATAAAAGCCAAACCGGAAATACACACACAACTAAAATAAAAGCAGAACAAGAACTCTGACATGGGAGGGAAGCTGAACAAGATACACAGAGAACTAAAACCCAAAAGCAGCCCCAGAGGGAAAAACAAAACCACATCTCCTACATAAAACTAACACAAAACCCCAGAACCTAACATACCCTACCCTACCGTACCCTACCCTACCCTACCCTACCCTACCCTACCCTACCCTACCCTACCCTACCCTACTATCTATATTTACTGTATATTGCACTTTCAAACACAACAAGGAGGTTGTACAAAATGCTGATCAGTTATCATAAAATACACCAAAGAAATAAAATAAACAAAAAAACACATAGGAATAAAAATAAGAAGGTTAGCAGGAATCAAAAGCAAACAAAAACAGTGAGTCTTTAGACAAGTCTTAAAAATGGTGACAGAGGTATATGACACAGTGTTTGTAATGACCTGAAGGAGCATTGAACGCTGTTTCTCATCACACTCACGAATACAAACTAGATGCAAAGCATTATAGAAATCAAGTTTTAGGTTTGGGGTCCCCAGAGCAGCTTGAATGCAGGATACTGGTTCTTAACGCTTATCACATCAGCGTCTAAGACACTCACCCTTCAAACTGTCCACTAAGAGGTGTTAACCACATGATGCTTCAGTTGCCTTCCATGTGTTCTCCATGCTAAAGACTGTTGAGAAATATTATGTTTTCCAGACATTCGCCTCTGATAACCTGGGTCTCTCTTCGTATCCCTATCCAGTAAAGATTCTCTAAAGGGGGCATAAACACTTCAACTTATTACCCCTGGCTTCTATAGATGCCATCCAACTGCTGTTGCTTATAGGATTTGAGATGCTTGCATCATCTCCTGACACCCACTAAGTTAGTTTATCTGGTCATATCCAATGTCACAAAAATGGTCGGTAAAAAGTACAGGGTGAGTTCCCAATAGGTTCTACGTGATACCAAGGATTGATCTAGATCTAGGACTGATCTGGATTAAAGACTGATCTAGATTGTTACAAAATTCCAGATATTTTGATCCAGAAAAAAATAAGGAACTTTTGAATTTTTATCACTTCAAGAACAAATTAGGAAATAGACTTGCAACAAACAATAAAAGCTATAGAGCTACATCTAAAAGAAAACCACCATTATCATTATCCTATTATTATCTTATTAAATAAGATGTTGTGATCTATAGTATAAAATGCAGCACTGAGATCTAACAGGACAAGTAAAGACACAAGTCCTCTGTCTGAGGACATGATATTTGAAACTTTCACCAATGCTGCTTCAGAGTTATGAGGATCTAAATCCTGACTGAAACTCCTCAAATACATTATTACTGTGTAAATGATCACATGATTGTTTTGCAACTATATTTACTAGAATTTTTTAAATGAAGGATAATTGGATATCATCTGGAGATCCTGGATCAAGATCAGGTTTCCTAAGTAAAAGTTTAATTACAATAACCTTAAAGGCCTTGGGCACATATCCAGTCATTAAAGACAGCGTCCAATAATCACGTCCAATATCCATGTGTTAATCAACAGGAAAACCTCCACAGGACAGAAACTGTCTAAACATGATTCAGATTCTACAGCTGCTCCTAAAACTGCTTCACTGGACAATGAACCAGAGACAACAGTGAGGAGGACAGAATGGATTTTTTTCTCTGATTGAAACTATTTTATTTGTGAATAATTTCAAAAAATTCGTCACTGCTGAGGGTCACAGTGACACATGGATGGTCTGATTTTTTATAGTACTAAAAAGAAACCTGGGGTTATTCTTGTATTCTTCTATGAGAGGTGAGTAATAATCAGTTCTTACTTTTCAAAGGACTCTCTTGTGTGTGACTACCTCACTAAGTTAAATACAATTCCATTTTCTATCTGACTTTCTGGAAGTTATTTTTAATATATGCAGCTTTGAATTAAACCAAGGAGTCAGCCTCTTCCAACTAATTAATCACTTAGCTAGCTGTTAAAATGATATATGTGAAACATTCTGCATTGCTCCTTTTTATTCCCTCTGTGAGGTTGAGCAACTCAGCGTGTAGGAATCATTGTGTTTGTGAGGAGGGGGAGGGGGGGTGACAGTTTCAGCTTCATGCAGCTTTTCTTGACAATGTGTAGCAGAGACTCATGAAAAAGTAAATATAAACTATAAAATTAACGCAGAATAAACCATAAAATCTCACAGAAAGTTTACAAAAATATCAACATAATAAACTCAAAATCTTTGATAAATTTTCTTTTTCAGAGAAAGTCCAAGTAGAAAATGGTTAAAAGACTGTGATTATGTGATGGATTTATGATCAGACGAGGAGAAGGCTGTGACAGAGACAGGAGGCAGAAATAGAATTGTTAATCCAGTAATCCAATATCCAGAACAAATCCAGTTGAGGCAAGGTCAGAAAAAGGTCAGAAACACTGTAGCATTTGGAGAAAGACAGACAGGTTCAAAGTGCAGCAAGAGCATACAACTAACTGGCAATGAAGCATCACTCTCAACCTGCTTATGATGGGGCAAAGACGGGTAAACAGAGGGAATCAGGTCAGATTAGAGCAGCTGAGCAGGACGGGATGAGGTATGTCTTGTAAGTAAGACTTGCCCCTGTAAATGGGATGGTGGAGGCAGTTTCCTGGAGGTCCCAGCACAACTTGGTCAAATGGGTTTTCCAGAGGCTCCCACTTCAGCTGTCCATTGGTCAACTTGTCCAGCATGCAGCAGAAAAGCTTGGAGTCCAACAGCTCGCCAATGTAGTGGATGCAAACTCATAGCATCCACCTACCTGACTGTGCTGCTCCAGAACCAGAACTTTCTTTCCAACTTTAGCCAGCAGCAAAGCAAGTCCAACCACACAGACACTACTTCCGTTGACATTTGCATCTAGATTGTCTGGTACTTTACTTGTTTAGAACTTTCTTTTTTCTCTTGGAAGTCAAATGGAGAAGTAGCCGTGCATCTAGACCTCCTTCCTGATGGCTCAAAGGCCAGAAGAGGCAAACCTCTGTGTTAAAGCCTACACTTAAAACAGTTTAACTGCTCAAAGCACTCAGTTTCATTTATTTATAGTGTTTTTATTGTAATTTTGAAATATCCTTTATCACTGAAGTCATCATTAATTTGCTAGCACCCTTTAAATGCACCATTTGGTGTTATGTGGTGCAGTGGAGACACATTGTTTTTCTTGATGTGGCTGACCAGAAAGTTGTTGTTTGTGCCTTCTTCAGCTATTTGCCTGAATATAATTTTTTATGACTGTGTGTAAATGTCAGAAGACAACAGCTGAATGAATCAAACCATCTGAAT
The DNA here is from genome assembly GCA_006937955.1 of Pachypanchax playfairii. Taxonomy (NCBI): domain Eukaryota; kingdom Metazoa; phylum Chordata; class Actinopteri; order Cyprinodontiformes; family Aplocheilidae; genus Pachypanchax; species Pachypanchax playfairii. The sequence continues at coordinate 4,644,929 of SSNP01000013.1, read as the reverse complement.
CTAAATCAGATACATCCTGAAGTCAACAACTCTCCTTGTATGACATGCATGTGAATAATTATTCAGTTTGTGCACATTTTAATTGACATTTTTTACTGCAATTCCTGTGAATATAAAAATTTTGCAGCCTAAAAACTGATGCCTGTGGTGGATTACAAATTTTCTTTCAGAGACAAATTGTGGACCACGTCTGCACATCTGTCTCTTATTTAAGGTGTCATGATCTCCTCTCTAACAACATCTTGTCACAGCTCTCATTACCAGTCCGCTTCTGGCCTTTCTGCCTGTCAAATCTCATCTTCAGCCTCCTTTCCTCTGAGAACTCAGCCATCTGCAAGCTGCCTCTATCTGCTGTACCTGGAGAAAATTGGTGAAACATTTACAGGACTCAAAAAAAAAGCAACAGTACCCAAAAAAAGGCCTCGCTGAAGAACGGAAGACCAAAATATCCTGCTGGAAGTCAAAAATGATCTAAATGAAGCTGTATAACTATATGAGTCATGAAACTGTTCGTGCATTTATCTCTGCAGGAGAGTTTCAATCCTTTATAAGTAGATTTATTATACAAAATCTCATGTTGTTTCTAATATTCTTTCTTGCAGTACATCTTCCACTCTGCAGAGGGCAGCACAGTTCCAGGGAAAATGTCATGGTGCAGTAAGATTTTGTACAGAAATTAAAAGCTAAAAAAAATGTCTCATGTATGTTTTAAAATCACTAATAAGTATTTCTTCTTACATATATCTTCATTCTATTATTTAGAATTCATGCAAAGTAAATATAGGGGGAGAGAGTGTGAGCGTTCATCGCCACATTTTTGTGTTTGCTGGTAGTGGATTTAACATTCAGCAGGGTGTTTCGTCAGTGCAGACAGTGAGCTGCAGAGGAGATTTTGATAATGCTCCTCTAGCCAAAAAAAATAAAAAAGAAAGCAAAACACTTTTTTCACTGCCAGGCATAATCCATCACTGCCTTCTGTACCCCAGTCTGTGGCATTGTTTTCCTGTAACGTCTCTTTTGTGTCTCTCAGTTCAAACAATTCTTATGAATCTTTACCTATCAATGTCTTTTATTTTTGTTGTTCCTCATTCAAATTTATCTTTATCTTTATCGCTCGTTTCATCCTCAGCTCCTTTTTCTAGAATAGCCTCTTGTTTTTCAGCAAGAATGGAGATTTGAATCTATGGGAAATAAGACAAAGAACAACATGTCCAGATCTCTGTCTGGGTTTCTGTCTGCTTGTATATTTACAAATGACTCTACCTGTTTCCCATGACATTTCCCTGCCTGTCTGTGCATCTGGTACACAGAGGCACATGGCTTTAGTCTAGCTGGCATGGATCTATCTCTTCCAGACATGTGTGGGAGGTACAGTACTCTGGGGGTGAAGGTGTGAGACAAGTAAATGGGGAATTGAGACAGAGAACATTTCTGCGCCATGTGACAAATCATCACTTGTTGTTGGAAATGTGTTGATTCTTTCTGTGGCCTTTTGAACAAAGTGGATTCATCCCTGCACCCTTTGAAGGGCAGGACAAGTGCAGGCAGTGGGACGATGCAAGATGAAGACGGTGTCACCCTTCCTGTGCTCCATGCTGTGTGCTCTCGGCAGTGTGAATCACTTTTTTCTGAATCCCCTGCAGGAAGCACTCACAGCTCCCACAAAACCCGAAATGAAGGGATGACACAAGTCTGCAGGAGGCCTGAACTCCCATCACCCAAAAATAAGCCTGATGTATCTTGACTGATCCGATGTCTATCACATAAGAATAATGTGTCTCCTTTTAAAATGTTGGCCAAAGTAAGTTAAAAATCGAAAACAGATGATTGTTTTTATTTTTTTCTGAGGTTTCTGTTGAATATTTTAGCTCCACAGGTGTTCTTACCTTCATAGTGGGTGTGAAAACAGGTCAACAACTTCTCTTTCAGTTTTATTCTCTCAAACTACGCAGATGGTGATAACACCCGAGTTCTAACGAGTCCGAATGGCCTGTATCTGTTTCATCACAAGTCCTTTCTTCGTTAGTATTCATCAGCTCCTGCAGTTGAAACCACGCCTAGCATGCTGCTGGCTAAAAGCTGTTAGCATAAGATGTAACAAACCGGAAGAGAGAATGCCTGATGTTACCATGCGCAGTGGGGCAGGAAACAGTATTCTTTGCTCTCATAGGCTAGATTGTTAGCCAATCAGAGTACAGCAAGTTCAAGTAATGAATATGAACGAGCTGCTGACGAAGCCTGACGGAAACAGCCGAATTCTGATGCAGATAGATTGAAAGGTCTGTTAATCAGTGTTTCCTGACGTTTTTTAGATATAAAATGTTTCATATTACTGGTTCTTAATTAAAAATAACCACAAAGTCCTGAAATTTGTATGAAATGGCCTCTTTAAAGAAACTTAAAAAACTGACTGGAGTTTTGTGATGATCGTATAGATACAATAGTTTTTATGAACAGGGTTCCATTCAGTTAGGTTGAGATCTCCTGATCTTTAAAAAGTCCCTTTCACTGTACTTTTTATCACTATTTAACAGAAAATATTGTCCAATCAGATTACTGTGTTTAATGAATTTGATCAGACTGGACAACAGAGCTTATGTTTCATGCCATCGATTAAATATTTTCATAAAATACCAGTAATGTCTGGGAGTATCTTTGGACATTAATGCAACTAACTGAGCAGTATAGTCATGCGCTGCAAGACAGATTCTTGCAAGATTTTGAGTTTTTCAAACCCAAGAAAATTCGTCTCGTACCGCTCCATTGAAAACCGTCTATTTTGGTCAAAAACATGTTCGAACCAATCATTGTGCTTTGGGGCAGGTGTTCAGGTATGATTGGCAGCAAGTGCCCTGGCAAACAAAGCAAAACAAACATGGCTGCACCAGTAGATGTACGTATAAAAGTGGATATTTATCTATCATCTAGAGATGATTTCTTCATTGAAAAATGATCAAAGGTAAGAACTTTGTGCATTTCTTCATGGTAAAGATGTGTTTTGCTTTTCTTAGTGATAACGATGTGTGTGTTTTACTCCAGAATGGATTTGCATGAGCTTGATTTACTGTGATTGGCTAAAAACAAATCATCAAAGGCAGACACTTGCTGATGTGTCCTCCAATCAGCTTAAAATATTATGCCAGATGTCCCTCCCCTTTTATAGACGGTTTCAGATGGAGCGGTTCCAGATGTACGTGTGCCTCGACATCCATCCATCCATCCATCCATCCATCCATCCATCCATCCATCCATCCATCCATCCATCCATCCATCCATCCATCCATCCATCCATCCATCTTCCGTTTTATCCAGGTCAGGTCCCGGAGGCAGGGACACCCAGACATCCTGCACGTCCTCCAGCCTTTTAAATATTATGGAGACATGTACCTTTTCTGTCTCTATTTCTGAAGAACTCACTTTCTAGTTTTTTTTTCCTGCCACATTTCTTTCCTTTTGCAAGCTGTTCTTGTCCTCTAATTTTTTTTAATTGACTTACTGCTATACAGTTAAGAAAATATATTCTTCTTCTTTCAGCTTCTCCCTTCAAGAGTTGCCACAGGAGGTCATCTGTCTCCATCTGTCCTCTGCATCTTCATTTCTCACACCGACCAACCTCATGTCCTCCTTCACTACAGCCATATATCTCCTCTTTGGTCTTCCTCTAGACCTCCTGGCTGTTCTCAGATCAGCATCCTTTTCCTAATAAACTCACTATCTCTCTTCTGTACATGTCCAAACCATCTCAGTCTCTCTGACTTTATCTCCAAAACATCTAACATGTGTCATCCCTCTGATGGACTCATTCCTGATCCTGCTCCCTCTGCCTGTTTTCAAGAAGTTTGAATTTGACTCCCAAAGGACAAAACTCTCTGTGTGCTGATGATTAAAAGAAACAAAAGGTACAAACAAACTGAGATTGAGGCTTTCGAGTACAGTTACAACTGAATGTGTGAGAACAGCACAAACTCACAAGAACAATAGGATGGACGCCAGCCTTCTTGACAGCTAACAATAACAGTGTCTCTGCTGCTTGATGCTTTAATTGGCGTTTATTTCTGTGAGACTGACAGGACACTTTGTGTTTCTGTGAAATAGAACAAGCTAGTGTGAATGTGTGAACAGTTTTTTAAAAATGCCAAACACACAGGCAAACTGTTCCCGTGGGCAGAGAGAGAGTGAATGTCGGCTGCTCTGATTCACTGCATCCTGATCTGTGAATAGTATCTAAATCTATGAGCTGCTATCTGGTGCATGATGCTCCTTGCTCAACATGTTCAAACCAAATATGTCTGCTGTTTCCTGTAAGACGAAAGGAGGATCCCCCAGGAAACTCCATCTCCTATTGGAAGATGCTCCACAGAGGAGGAAGCATTGCCATGTATGTACGTTCCCTGTGACAACACTTTCCACAATCATGGCTGCGGTACAGTCTATGTCGTAATCCTGTAGTATGTGTTGTGCTGCCTCAAATAGAAATACAGACTTCAATGGGAGTTTTTTTTTTTTTATAATTCTGAAGTAGGTGACTTGCATCAATGTGTTACATACACACAGTGAAAATTTTGTAAATATGCAACTGTTTAAATCTCAAAGGTAAAGTTTTCAAATCTCAAGTGTAGAAAAATGAACAAATTCCACCGAGTATCTTTAATGAATTAAAATCAAAGTCAAATTGGAAATGTGTGAAAACTAAGTCCAGCTTTTGTACTTTCATGTGATTTAAGGAAAATCAAATGAATTAATAAAAATGAAAGTTTTCAGTAGTTTGGAGATTTGGAGTATACGGGTGCGTGTTAAAGAGGCCATTTCATACAAATTTCAGGACTTTTTGATTATTTCTTAAGTATTAACAGTAATATGAAACATTTTATATCTAAAAAATGTCAGGAAACACTCATTAACAGACCTTTCAATCTGTCTGCATTAAAATTCGGGTGGTTCCGGCTGCTTCCGTCAGGCTGCTTCATCAGCAGCTCGTTCATATTCATTGTTCGAATTTGCTGGACTCTGATTGGCTAACAAACTAGCCTATGAGAGCAAAGAATATTGTTTCCTGCCCTGCTGCGCATGGTAACGTTAGACGTTGTGTCTTCCTGTTTGCTACGTCTTATGCTAACAGCTTTTAGCTAGCAGCATGCTAGACGTGGTTTCAACTGCAGGAGCTGATGAATACTAACGAACAAAGGAGTTGTAACGAAACAGATACAGGCCGTTCGAACTTGGGAGAAATCGGGTGTTATCACCACCTGCGTAGTTTGAGAGCTAAAACTGAAAGAGAAGTTGTTGACCTGTTTTCACACCCACTATGAAGGTAAGAACACATGTGGAGCTAAAATATTCAACAGAAACCTCAGAAAAAGGGGCCTCTTTAACACAATGTCATGTGTAGTATATTGCATTGTTAGAATGATCTGGGATCATCAGTGATCGATTAGTTCACCCTAGGGGGCGCGAGGGAAAACATCACAGCCCATCATTCTGGGAGGGGTTAAAGGTCATTTCTAAACAATTTGGAGTTCATCATTCTATAGTGGAAAAGATTTTTCACAAGTGGAAACATTTATTACAGCCACCAATCTTCACAGGAATGAAGGTCCAAGTGAATTTGGCACAAAATCAGACCATAATGCTGAAAGAACCTGCAGGAGCTTCATCTCATATTCTACAAGTTTGTCTTGTTTAGATGAAAAACAGTAATGACATGGTGTGAAGGCATTTTCTGTTCATTAGGACTCTTTTTGTAAAAGGTTGAGACAGAATCTGAAAAAAAAAAAAGTTTTTTATAGAAAAAACTTTAATCTAATCGTCACATGCATTAGAACTGAAATATAGTTAGTTGCATCAGTGAGAGTCGTCTCATAATGTGTTATGTATTCTGCTTCCAACACCTCTGCCTGTCTGTCTTTTTATTGACAACATCAGTTTATGTAATCCTCTGCTTGCAGGAGGAACAGTTCAGTTTTATATTTTGCAAACTATGGTTCATTTTTAATTAAAATCCAATTAAAATCTGCACCGGATGAAGTCTTTTTGATATTGTAATTAAGCATTTTGGGATTTTTTAAAAAACATTTATGTTGTAAAACTAGTTTGCATCAAAATTGTGTCCATATCTCAGTCAACTTCTTGAGATTTCACACATTGTACAGTGTCAACACTTACCAAACATCACAAGTCTCTTTATTTTTAACACCTCCAGTTGCATAACACAAAGCTGATTTTTCCTCCCACAGCTGTTTGCTCTCAAGTGGCCCCATGTGCATTAGCTTGCAACCATTTTCTCCTGCAGTATAATTATCTTGGCCCGTGGGGGTGGATGTATTTTTATAATCACCTGCCTCTTTTAAAGTCCACTAACCTCACCTCTAAACTTCAGTAATAGCACAACTCAGCTGCTAAAAAAAGACCCAGAATTTTGGTCATTGGAACAGTTTAACAATTCAGTTCAAAGTGTTTTTCTTTAGTTTCATGAAGCATAATAAAAATCAGGAGGCTTGAAATGATTATATATAATGCAGCAAATCAGAAATTGGTGAAAAAGACTATTTTAAAATCTTTTAAAAGAAAACAATTCCCAAAAGAAGATTATTCATCAACACAGTTTTAAAACATTTGTGTATTACATCAGAATTTGGTCAACCCTGGGATGAGCTGATGTCCACTGTAAATGAGCACCAGTGTGCAGAACGCCACAATTTTCTGCAGTCATTAGCTACAAAAACCCAAACTTCATGTTGCCTTCCGATTAGCTCAATAACATTGTAGAGTGTTTCATGGAGGAGGTTTCCAAGGCCAAGCTTAATGTGACCAAGTACAAAGCTGGATGCAGAGATTCATGTTGCTGCTGTGGAGCTGTGGACGGATCTTTTATGGGGTGATGAATTACACTATGATGGTAGTTGCTTGACTGCTCTGTGTAAAGTTTGATGAAAGGGAATTCTGGTTGGAGTGATTTCTGGGAGGTTGTAGGCTCCAACAAAAGGAATCATTTATGCTTTGGTATATCTAAACATTTTTGATTAAGTCATACTCCCAACTTTGTGGGAAGAGTTTAGGGATGCTCTTCCAACACATCACTTCACAAAGCAGGTCCATAAAGGAATGGATGAACCAATTTGTTGTTTGTTGTGGGGGAACTTGTCTGGCCTTTTAATATTTATGTTGTTAAAGAAGAACGGTATTGTAAATTGCATAATTGCATTAATTGAATATGCAAATTGCAGATGCAAGCAACTTCAGTGTTGCCCTCTGGTCTCACTTCTCCTGATGATTCCATTGTCTAACAGATGGTGTAGTGTGTCCAGCTACGTTCCAGTGAGCAATTTGGAGCTTATGTTTTGTAAAATTATACCAGATTGTGGTGCTGCAATAGAATGAAGTGCACACGTGTTCCCAGTTATGCACTAAAACGAAGGTATTTGTCACAGCTCCTGTTTTATTTTAAGCCTTTCAGAACTTTTGTCTTAAAATGTTTCAGTACTTTAGATTTATAAAGGTTTATGATGCAAAATTTCTCATCTCACCAGCTATTTTAATGCATCAAAACTAAAGGATCATAATATTTCGTATTTGTTCATCTTGTTTTCTAAATGCATTTTGCATTAAATTGTATTGTGTGTTGCAGAAGGTGGTATCACTGCATAATTAATCTGAATTTCCTAAAATCAAAAGGGTTAAGCTGACCTACATAATAGCTTATATGTGCAAGGTATACATAATAAGCATTTGAGGACATGATGTCCATGTTTGATGGTGGGTTTTTTCTGTGCAGACTTTTTATTTTTTTTCACACAGCTGTTCTTAGTCTGGTCTGCTGTTCTGTCTGAGAAAGAGGACTCGGTGTTCTGTGTCGTGACTGTCTGCTCGGCTCTGCCTTCAAGAACTCCGGAAGCAAGTCTCGAGATGGAGAAGGAGGCTGCAACATCCGCGTGATCATCGCCGGAGCACCAATGGCTTTCCACGGAGCGATCTGAGCACACCGGCATCCCCTTGTCGCGCGCGAGGAAATGGGCGGTCCTGGGAAAGCTCGATCACGCAGCGTGGGCGGCTGAGTGGATCGTAAAGGCAGGCTGCGGCGGGTATTTAACAGAGAGCCGAGGAGAGGAGCTCACACAAGACCACAGCTCGACTCAGCAGAGCAATTTCAGCACCACAGCGAGCGGACAGCGACAGCTCCAAAACTTTTCAGCATCATGGTTCTGATCTGGACCCAGTTCGGTGTGAAGCAAAAAAACGGCAATGTCAAGTGCAAAGTGCGAGTCATGCACAGGGGGGACAGCTCAGGCTCATCATCATCAGCGGTAAGTGCTTTTTTTTTTATTATTTTCCAAAAGTTTTTTTTGTTTTTCTCCAACTGAACTCTTTATTTTTCTGGTAGTTATAAATCAAGCTGTATCAGATTATTTAGTGTAACCGGTAGTTCAGCAGCACGGGGTTCATTCACATGCCAGAAATGTGGAATTACGATTCATCCAATCGCTGCACAGAATCTTAGTCGTTGGGGAGGGACGGGGGAGTTCTCTCGCTTCTCACGATTCCTTCACATGGTTTAACCCCCCACCCCATCTTTCACGTTGTGTGGAGCGACAGCCAATAAAATTCGAGTATTTGTGCAGTAGCACAGAGATAAGGGTGTTTCCCCCATACAGTGTCTGATATGGGGATTTATTTTTAGATGATGCATTTTGAATAGACAAGCAAATTTGTTTTAAATGATCAAGAAAAAAGGGACATTAAGATTGAGATAAATTGAGGATTTTGTGAGAAAATGAACTAAATGATTCCTTGTGCTTTTGCAGGAGAGCACCAAGTCTGAACAGGACATGCCCTGCTTACCCATCAAGCCTGCAGGCAAAGACTTCTACAAAATCCTGGGAGTCGCTCCCGAATCTAATGAAGATGAGATCAAGAAGGCCTACAGGAAGATGGCTCTCAAATTCCACCCAGACAAGAACAGTGATGCAGATGCAGAGGACAAGTTCAAAGAGATTGCAGAGGCCTATGAAATCCTGACCGACCCCAAAAAGAGAAGCATCTATGATCAGTTCGGAGAGGAAGGTGAGCAGTGATGATCTTTAAATAGCCTCAAAAGGAAGTGCCATCTGGCTGATTACTGTAATGTCGATTTCTATGTTAATTATCCCTGTTAAAGAGTGATGCATGGTGGGAGGTTCAAGACTAAAACTCTGACATCCTACCCAAGCAAGCAGCATGTGCATGATAACAGCTGTGAGACTGATGAAATATTCAGTGAGGCTCTTTAAATCAGTGAATGAATCTAATCTCTCTGTATTTTTTCATCCTGTTTCAGGCCTTAAAAACGGAATCTCTGCGAGCCAAGGCAACCTTTTCCGTAACCATTTCCAGGGTGACCCTCATGCCACCTTCGCCTCTTTCTTTCACAACTCCGACCACTTCGACATCTTCTTCAGCAGCGACGTCGACGGTGAGGACGACCTCTTCAACCCCTTCAGGAAGTTCACCTTCAGCAACCTAGGCGGCTTCGCTGGCTATGAGGCCGGCATGCGAAAAGGCCAGCACCGGCTGCAAGCTGACGCGGTGGTACACGATCTGCCGGTCACCCTGGACGAGGTGATGCACGGCTGCACGAAGCAAGTGAAGATCACTCGCAGTCGCCTCAACCCGGACGGCCGCAGCCTGCGAAGTGAGGAGAAGGTTCTGAATGTGGTGGTGAAGAAAGGCTGGAAAGCAGGGACCAGCATCACCTTCCCCAGGGAGGGAGATGAAACACCCAACAGCACACCTGCAGACATCACCTTCATTCTCAGAGATGATGACCACCCAAACTACAAGAGGGATGGATCCAACATTGTCTACACAGCACAGATCACCCTCAAAGAAGTGAGTTTCCTGACAATCAGATACACACAAAGACTCATAATCTCCAGATACAATGTTCAAACTGTTTGAGGGACAGAACAAAGAGTTCTGTTCTGGGTATCTAAACCCGCAGCATAAAAATGGCTAACAGACCCCCACAAACCAAACAGCAGCAGTCTGCCAACACCTCCGTTACCTCAGCAGCCCCTGCAGAGCGAGAGAAAGAAGGAGCTAAATTTAGCCTGTGCTGCTGACTGCGCCCACGGATTGCACTTCACCCTCACTCTCCACCACTACACTTGCTGCTGCAGACTCCTCGGCTTTAACAAGCCAGGCAGAGAGGCAGCTCTTTTCTTCTTCTCCTCTCTCTTTTTTTTTTGGTCTCGATCCGTCTCAGCCTCTCACTTCCACCCACCCACACACACAGATTAGCAGGGTAGCAGTCACAGAGACTGACATTTCAAATAGCTCAACCATCATCCTTTGGCTCGCTATCAGTCACAGAAACACTTGACTCCCACACACAGTCATAAAATAGAGTAGTGATTATAACATCTGTGGCACTGTTGCGTAACACAGAAAATCTTTGAGAAGAACACAAACAGTTTTCGGTTATGCAACTGTACATTTACTCAACCTAGTTTTTTGTATTTTAGAGCTGCAGGACTAACCGTGTCTTCTTCCTTGTGTCTCCAGGCTCTCTGTGGCTGCACAGTTAACGTCCCAACACTCGACAACCGCATGATGCCTCTACCGTGCAGCGACGTTATCAAACCCGGCGCGGTCCGACGTCTACGGGGCGAAGGCCTGCCCCTACCCAAGAGTCCGTCCCAGCGAGGTGACCTGGTGGTGGAGTTCCAGGTGCTCTTCCCCGACAGGATCCCACCACAGTCCCGCGAGATCATCAAGCACAGCCTGGGCCAGTGTTAACCTGCCGACACAGCCTCACCTTGTGTCTTTACCATGAGTTTACAACCACAGCCTTGCCGACATGGTGCTAATATCACAACCAATCACAACCTCTTACTGTGTTTGGAAATGGCAAGCGGTGCTGAGTTGTGGGTCAGACAGGCCTTATGGGAAGTGGTGACTGCAGGAGTTCGGCACAGCAGCTCTGATGCTACATGAGCAGTGAAGGCAGAACGAGCGACCGGTGTCTTTTGCTTCACTCAACAGCCTTGTCTTGAACAAAAGGTTATCTGTACTGTTATACTTGCAAATAATGGCAGGATATCAGTGTGCTATTTGAGTCTGTATAGACTTCCTTAAACACCTGAACAGTAGAAAGAGTTGAGAAACAAAACATCTCCTATTTCTTCTTCTCATTATTATTATTATTATTATGGTTATATGGTGCTCATATGACTGAACTTTTGCATTGATTTATTACAATAGCAAAATGTACTTGTGTACAAAGGTCTACTTTGTGTGCAAAAATAAAAAAACATTGTCTCTAAAAGAGATTCAATTGTCAAATGTTCTATTGAATTATTAGAAAAGTTTGTATATATCTATATATTGCAATAAGAAAACTGCTGATGTACCTTGAAAAGCATGGGGGAAAAAATAAAAGGAGAATAAAAAAACGACTTCTCATTCTTACTTTTTTTTTGTTGTAAATACATATTTGTGAAATTGCGCACGCTAAACGACCTCATGGCCGGTTCTTAAAACCTCTGATGCAATTTGTTGCTCGCAAAAACAAAAAGTTGCTGCTAATTATCCATATTGACTGGAAGTTTTGGTTCCCAGCTTTACTTTGAAGGTTTTAACGGACATACTGGAGATACAGTGTAGGAAGGTCAGCTGATTTAAACAAAGAATCTTCAGTTTTAGAGTACAAAAAATGATGTTTTTCTTCCTTGATTAAGAATCATTTGCAGGAAATAACTGCTGTAAGTCTGAAACTTATTATAGATTATTGTTTTTCTTCTGATCTCTTGGTTTTTTTACTGCAGCGAGTCACTCCTTCTGCAGCGGTTGAATCTGAGATGAAAAAACTGGTGTTTTATAAATAAAAATGTATTGAATGGAATCCACCCAATCAAGTTAATCATCTGTAGCAAACCACCATCAGCCATATTTACTTATTCTGTTCTGCTAAAATGTGTGTTATGCTAAAGCTGAGGGTTTAGACCCCACTGTGGGTGATCAAACATTAAGATGAGGGTCCTGAGATGATCTCCAGTAATCCAATAAAACATTAATACTTCTTAAAAGTGTATTTTCTGGTTAAATTAGTGTAAAAAGTGAGAACAACAGTCATTAATTGATACATTAATATCATCTAAAAGTGTTTGTTCATTCTTTGTTCCTGTTTTTGTTGCAGATCGATCTTATAGAGTCCAAAAAAAGCTGTTTTGTCAAAGTCTTCTCTGATCCTTCATCTTCTTCATGTAATTAGTTTACAGTACATGGCAAAAACTTTAGATTTGCTCACATGAATTTCTCATTTTGTCAATTTGAAGAACAAAATATGTGTCTTGGAATGTAGTTTTCATTTGGCTGCTTTTGTTAGAACTGTCTTCTGTAGACACTAAGATATTTTCATGTTGCTGAATTACTGTTTTTTTTTTTTTTCTAAATGCTTGTTTTTAAACCTCAGGATGACAGCTGAGTGAGCCACATGCTGTGCAGTGTGCAGCTACAGCTTCCAAATGAAAATGTCACACTTCAAATCCTGCCAGTCCCTTTTTACATAATAAACTAATAAAGAAACAAGGAGCAGCCCACACCTGTCTGTACGGCCAACTGTCCAGTTACACAACTGTCCTTTAAAAAGATTTAGCTCTGTATAATAAAAAGCTGTAATTTATGCCCTTTTCTGACTTTTTTTTT
>SSNP01000013.1:4609364-4632062 GCA_006937955.1 Pachypanchax playfairii | reverse complement strand
TTTTTTTTTGCTCATTTTCGTGCATTTCTTTGCTATTATTAAAATTACTAGAAGAGAGTTTTTAAGCTGTGGGACTGTGCCAAAGAATTTATTGAATTCTACACAATCCTTTCTCTGCAGAATTCCAAAGCTACTTTGCTGCCATCTAGCGGCCATAGATCGCCACGACAACACGAATTAACCTGCGAACAACGAGGCACACCTGTTGACCTGCAATTCACACCGGTCCAGCTGATCGTTGCACACCCCAAGGACACCAGGATTTCTCCAAATGTACCAGTTATGTTCTCACGAAGGAAATGTCGCAGATAAGTCCGATCACACCATCCAGTCTGACTGATGGTTCCTCTGTGACCCACCTGGCCGTGCTTGTCCTTCTGCTCATTCCCTGCGTGGTTGTTCTACTTCTGCTGAACTGCGTCTTCCTGTGTTACAAGTTGCTTTCAAAGAAGATCAGCAGAGAGAAACGAGAAGACATTGAGGAAATGCGGTTACGGTCCTCCCTGCCGAGGGTCAGGGTGTCTGATTCGGTCTTTTCCCCGCTGCAGGACCGGAGGACAGCATACATGTCCTTGTCAGAGCCCGTGCTGTCTCATCCCATCACCTCCTCCAGGGCCTCGTCCCGGGATCGAGCCGAGGAGAATCCCAGGTTCCGGCCGCTGAGGCCGGATGGTGCAACCGGCTCAGGGTCCCTAAGGGCGCCCAGCACTATCCGGGCCCGCTCGTCCTCTGTGGCGGGGATCTTCCCGAGGCTGGATGTCCCCTGCTGCGCTCAGACCTGCAGTAAAACAGGCTGGTTTAACAGCGCACCTGGTTTAATGCAGTCCAGTGATTCAGAGGCTGAAACCAGAGTCAACCTGGTTCCACCAAACTCTCCTACGGTGAGTCTTGTGTTTTTGCCATGTTCAGACTTCAGGCTCGTGCTGATCGCAGAAAATTTTAACTAAATTTAACCCCAATTATTGTTTTAACTCACAACAAAACGAGTGTAGAAACAGGTTGGAGAGTAAAACTGTTATCATGGACACAAGATGTTATAATAAGATGCATTCAATGACATTTTTTCTCAATTTATAACTTTTCTCAATTTTCCCAAATCTTCTCTGTCTTTGTGAACCACACCCTCATTAAATAAAGTGACGTGATGCTTCAGGTTGAATTTAACTGGGAACAGCAGTAATTATGACTGACAGAAATAATAGTCAAGAGTTTTCAGAAACCTCTCAAACATCACGTCCTGATTCAGAGTCTGTTACCAGAGTGAGATGTTTGTTCTTGATTCACATCAGGAAGTAGAACATGTGGCTCACATTCGTCGCAGCAGTACTTATGAGATGCTGCCAGATGTGAACCCCACTGCTCATCCATTTGATGAACTGGTGATGAAGTGTGAGTTCGTTGACCCGCCTTCAGAGACATCCTGCCTGAACACGTCTAGACTGGGTTCTGGACTGGATAGTGACTTCGGAGCCAGTGCAGGTAAACAGCTCTCGTGTCAGACTTTAACTACTATAGAACTCTGTTTTTTAAGTAAACACTGTTTCAACTAACAAATTTCATAACTAAAAAATGCAAAATATATATATTTTTTGTAGAAATACATAACATTTTAGTTGAAATTTGGACCAAAGATTTTTTTAATTTTAGGAAAAAATTGAAACTTTATTTGCTGGATAAAAAAAGGTTTCCAGCTTCTCAAGAGACATGTTTGTTTTATCATTGCGAAATTATCCTTTTATGCTTATAAAAAAAAATCAGACTAAATTTCCCTCTGAAATATATTTTTATGGATAAATTCTGATAGTTTTGTGTTCCAGGTGTCTCCCTGCGGATTCTGTCAGCAGACAGTGACGGCCTGTCTAACGGACTGCTGTCCTCGGCTCTGGAGTGGGATTATTACGACCCCTGTTACGTCAAACAAAATAAAATACCCAAACATAATCGCCACAGACCTGTGATGCACACAAAGCAGTACTGGGTCTAAGTTTTTACATCAGTTAAATTTTATTGTTTTATGTATAACTTGAGTGCAGTTTATATTTGTGCCACTAGATGTCACTATAGACACTAATTTAATTCTAATGTTAATGTTGGAGACAGCACTTTGTGTTTAACTTATTTATAACAAATAGTATTAATTCTGCACCTTATTGTGAAATGTTTACTGTGCACCCCTCATTCATTCACTTACTTTTCACATGGAGTCATGATTTTTTTTCCAATGTTTCCTGCAGCTCTTCACGTTTACAAAGATTCATTTCACTGTTTGGAAGTTTGTGATTCACTCAATTAAAATCTTATAAACTGAATAAAGTACTTTTTGAATACACTGACACTTTTGTCATTATAGGTACTTTTAAAAGAGAAATAATTATTCTGAGTAAACATTAAACATGTATATGGGTTCTGTTTTTACATAATGAGTAACACAATTAAATTATTTGATCTATATGGTTTAAACTGTAAATATGGCATTTCATTTTGGGGATTTTTACCAAGATAAACAGCTACAAATGACCACAGTATCCCTCAGCTGGAACACTTTATTTGTCTTTATGGGATATCTGTACATCAAAGATCAAGTGCCACTTGATGTTTATAGAAACTTTGACTGATGCTGAACAACAAACACTAGATTTAAAAAAAAAAAGAACGGCTTTACTCAAAGCTGGAGAGGAAATTTAACACAATCTGCTTGAGTTTAGCATCAGATGCTTCAGAGATTTTACCATCAGCCCTGCAAACAAGAAGAAACAGATTAAAACGTGTTAGATCAAAAATAAAAACTGCAGCATAAAGAGCTTTCACTTACTTAATAGCTGCCAGCAGGTCTTGCTGTTGGCTCAGTATGTGATGCAGGAAAGCCTTCTCAAACTTGGTGATCTTGCTTGGCTCCATTTTATCCAAGTGTCCTCTCACACCAGCATAAATGACTGCGACCTGTTCTTCTATAGCCATTGGAGCTGAAAACAAATATACAGGCAATATGAGGCGAAAAAACAGATGATCCGACTGGGAGGCTGAAATAAAGAGCTAATACTAACAGTATTGTCCCTGTTTAAGGAGCTCGGTCAGACGAACGCCACGGTTCAGCAGCTGTTGAGTGGCGGCGTCCAAATCGGAACCAAACTGAGCAAAAGCAGCAACCTCGCGGTACTGAGCCAGCTCCAGCTTCATGGTACCAGCCACCTGACGACAGACAGGCAGTTATAACTAACTTCATGTCGAAGATTTTTGGTGACATTTTCTGAGGAGATTAGGAAAGACTCACCTGCTTCATGGCTCTGGTCTGAGCAGCAGAACCGACGCGTGACACGGACAGACCAACGTTGATGGCTGGACGAATTCCCTTGTAGAACAACTCGGTCTCCAAAAAGATCTGTGAAGGGAAGTTGAATTTAGGGAAAAGTTTGTGACTGATCATATGAGACAAGTCAGCCGTTCACCTGTCCATCTGTGATGGAGATGACATTGGTTGGAATGTAGGCTGACACATCACCAGCCTGTGTCTCTATCACAGGAAGGGCTGTGAGAGAGCCACCGCCAAAGTTGTCGTTCATCTTGGCGGCTCTCTCCAGCAGACGGGAATGCAAATAAAAGACGTCTCCTGGATAAGCCTCGCGACCAGGGGGACGACGGAGCAGCAGAGACATCTGACGGTAGGCAACAGCCTGCAAATTGATTAGCAGAAATTATTTTCTCATTAATTCCTCTGGGCTTCTCATCTTCTAAAAGCCTCATGTAAGATGGCGTCATGTGACCTGTTTGGAGAGATCGTCGTAGATGATCAGAGCGTGCTTGCCGTTATCTCTGAAGTACTCCCCCATAGAGCAGCCAGAGTAGGGAGCCAGGTACTGCAGCGGGGCGGCATCAGAGGCAGTGGCAGACACCACGATGGTGTATTTCATGGCATCCGCATCAGTCAGCCTCTTCACCAGCTGAGCCACGGTGGACCTCTTCTGGCCAATAGCAACATAGATGCAGTACAGCTTCTTCTTCTCATCAGTTCCATCGTTGAAACGTTTCTGATTGATAATCGTGTCGATGGCAATTGCAGTTTTGCTGGAACATTAAAAAAAAAATGCTAAGACTCTGCAGCTCTGGATATTCTAACATTATAAAGATTGCTCAATATGATGGAAATGTTCTGGTTGCAGAACAAACAAATCACACGTTATGAATTTAGACACATTTCCACAACGCCATCACGAGCCCCCATGTGCTAAGGTTTTCCCATTGCCTGACTCCTCCTACCCGGTCTGTCTGTCTCCAATGATGAGCTCACGCTGACCACGCCCGATAGGCACCAAACTGTCCACAGCTTTGATGCCCGTCTGCATCGGCTCCCTCACAGAGATCCGAGGGATGATGCCAGGGGCTTTGAGACCAACGCGCCTGCGGGTTTTGGAACCAAGGGGACCCTTTAGAGAAGGATAGAGAATGAAATCAGATCAGTGCATCTAGAATTATTTCATATAATTCAAATTGAAAACAAATGGATTAAAACAGCAGGATTCAATATCAGTTTGATCATTTAACCACTTGGATAGTCATTTGTAATAAAATGACCATAGCTAATATGCAAAACATTGAATTTAAATCACTATTCAGGTTCAATACAAAAGTTATCATGTTACTATAATTTAAGGGGGTAATGAATGAGCCCTAAGTACCTTTCCATCAATGGCATTTCCCAGAGCATCAACAACTCTGCCCAGAAGCTCCTCGCCAACAGGTACGTCAACAATGGCACCTGTTCTTTTGACGATGTCTCCCTCTTTGATCAGCTTGTCGTTACCAAACACCACAACACCAACGTTGTCTGGCTCCAAGTTCAGCGACATTCCCTGTACAAGAAAAACATCTGTTGATTTAAAACCACTTCAATATGGTGTCAATGTATCAAAAGTACAAGTTTACCTTCAAACCAGAGGAGAACTCCACCATTTCTTCAGCCTGCACGTTCCGCAAACCGTACACTCTGGCAATCCCATCACCGATGGACAGCACGCGGCCAGTTTCCTCCAAATCAGCGCTGGTATCAGCACCCATGATCTTCTCCTCCAGAATGGATGACACCTCTGCTGTACCTTAAAAAAAATACACAAAATTTGCCACACATGCAATCTTTAACATAAGAAACAATTTCCTGACACTGACCTGTCTTCTGCATCCATGGGTGGGTGGTGTGCAGATTCTTGGCTCCTACACATGCAGCAGCAACATTCTTGGAAACCTTTAAGACAGGAAGCATATTAAAGGAACCAGTTCAATGCAGTTAAATAATACAGAAATTGTAGTTTAATTACTTGACAGTTAGCCATCTAGTGCAGTGTACAAGGTAAACCTGTATAAGGTATTTTGACTGAACAGTCATCCAATTAACTCAAGTTACACTTCAGTTATAAACTAATAATAGATCTATATTAAATTTAAGAATAATTTCCACGGTTTGTAGAGATGCTGGATTTCATAATGCACGTTATTTTGTCTATAAAGGGAAACAATAAATTATAATAAGAGTTTTTAGGTTACTTTTTATAGTGACACGTTGGCTTCAGAAAAAAGGAAACAGTAACTTTGTCACAAAACTAAGATAACTCAATAAGTAGTATATTGTAATTGTGAAAGCCACCAAAAACATGCCGATTTCCTCAAAACTAATACTTATAAGCACAGTATTCTTAAAGATAAATATATGTTTACACACCAAACAAAGCTTTTAACTTCAGTCAAACATGTTCGCATTGTAGCTGCATGAAAAGCATGTTATTTTTGTAGTCATTATCCAAAATATTTAATTTGTTTTAAAAATTATGCAAACACATATCGGTTTCTTGATACGTGCACTCTTAGCTAGCCAATTGATTAATGCTAACTTAGTAAATTGCTATATATTAGCATAGAAATATTAGAATAAGAGTCTTTGACATGGTAACCCATTGGCCACAAATAAAATTTATCTGTAATATATTGGAATATTATCAGGTTTCTCAGCTACACATAATAATAAAAGGGCCCGTTGTCCTCCAGTTCAAAGACACAATCACGGAGACGGTTTGTGTGATAAAATCCCTTATTTCTGGTTGAATTAAATAGAAAATTGAGCACAAACATCTTTAAAATGCTTACAAATCCAGTTCTTCTGGATAGGTTGCGAACAACAGCCGCTGCGACGCGAACTGACAGCATGTTTATGCCCAGGGTGCGAGTGAATCTCCTGGAGCTGAGAGAGAAGGATGGCGGACACGGTAGCGAGGAGGTCACAGCAACCCGGAAGCACTTCAAAATAAACTTCCTGTTTTTTATTTCAGGTTTGATGTTGATGTTGAAAGTGTTTGGAAGTTATTTTGCGACACTAAGATTCTTCTAAGATTCTTTTACATTTTATTTCCTTAAATCATAATAGAAAATATAACAAGACTCTTCTTTAGAAAAATTATTTTGAAATTCATCAAAACTCCAGATATTTGTTTTAAGATTATTTTACATTCACATTTTACTTCCTCTTTTTAAACATAATTTCAATTGGTTTGTGTGATGTTGTCAGTTTGATGGTGAAAATAAATCATTTTAAAATCAGCACCAAAAAAGATGGTTGTAAGATTTTTAGTTTTCCATAAAACACATGAAACTGTCATCAAAATGTTTTAAAGGGACATAAGGCAAGATTTGTGAAAAACTACACATGCATTTCAAGTTTATTCAATGCTAATGGGTCATGAAGCATTAAAAACCCAAAATAACGAGGCCATCCGCATATATGTCTGTTGCCTTTGACACGCTGTGTGCTACATAATGCGCTGTAGTTCGACGTCCGAATTTCCCGCGCAGTTGTAGAGATGTGACGTAAATTGACGCTGCATGCGAGTTGCCGACAGCTCTTGAACAGGAAGAACATGGCCGCCGTGGACTTGGATTCAAACACTGAAGGTATACTTATGGATGTTTCTGCAGCCAGCAAACGACCTGCATCCACTCTCACCCCCCAAAAAAGTGGCACCACGAAGAAAAAAAAGACTTTATCAGCGGCATCTCGTGAGTCTAAAAAAAAATATGACCGAAGCCGGGCAGGCACACGCATAAATATTGGAAATGCGTTCGGTTCATGGAGGGAACTTCAGCTGCATTTGGGAGTGAAAACGGATGCTGACATGGCTCATTTCCTTGTGACCAGGTGAGAAAACATTATAGGTCGTGTTTAGAGCCTGATACAGTATGAAAATGATGAGATCAAATCAAATAACAGAGTGGAGAGACCTGACGTGAAGTATGTTAGCCTCCCCGGTGCAGTGCTGTGAAGACGAACAGTCTGTAAAGTGTCTGTGCGCGCTCCCGTGCCGGCTTGGCTGGTGGCTGCAGTTAGCCACAGCGCCTGTCGCGGCAGCACTGAGTCAGATTTTGTAAAGCTGCCTTAAGTCCCTTTAAATATTTCTCTCTTTATTAGTGTTAATAAATCCAGAAAAATCAGCATTGTAGATCTGTTTTTCTAGTTGTTATTTTTAGTTTCCGAGGAAGTTAGTGTTAGTGCTCTGGACAAGGACGATCAAGATGTTCTCGTTCCCAACATGTTCAAGTTTACCTTTATCTGCTGTTGTATTATTATTATAACCTTTAAAATGCACCATAACATAAATGCTTTGCTCTTGGTCAGTGGAAAAAACTGATTAAACAAATGATTAAATTATGTAACAAGGGACGATCACCTTTGCATCTGGCAGAACTGTATTGAAGTTGTGTTTTTTCAAACCCACAGACTAAGTCAGAGTTCTAAGGAAGATATTCTGCATTTTTTGAAAATAATTTTAAAATGTTCTTTTTTTTTTTTTTTTAACCAGTCATCTTGTCCAACTTCAAAAGGTAAAGCTGTTAATTACTGGCATTTCATTTCAATATAAGGATTTGTTTTTTATTTAAAATATAAAAAAACTCCTTGCTACTTATATTTTTATTTACTAGAGGTACTTCAAAGAGCGACAGATCAAAATAAAAACATAGAAGTGTTAAGAGACAGTCATGTAAATTGTAAATGTGGAGGTTTAGATCAGTGGTGTTTTGTTGTATTTGGTTTTTCAGCTTTCTAAAAGGACATCAACAATGGGGAATGGATGTGTTTCAATCCCCAAATTTAAAAAAAAGCAGTCCCTGACAGATCAATACAAAGTCCTGAATGTGCTGGGAAGTGGAGGCTGTGGTGTTGTGTTCAAATGCAGGGAAAACTACACAAATGAGACTGTGGCCTTAAAATTCACCTTTAAAAGGGGTATGAATGAGGAGGTGTGTGACACAGGTTTTTGTATTGGTTCTGTTTATTTATAAAAACAGAGAATGAAAAATTGTGTTAAACTTTATGTCTCTTCAGGCAGATGTGATGAATTTTCTTATGTCGTGCAAACTAGATAAACATAACATCGTCAAGTTTCACCACGGCTTCTTTATGAATACGTGCCTGGTTTTTGAAATATGTGACATCAGTCTGGAGGAGTACATTCGACATCTAAAAATCCCAATGCTTCTACAAGACATTAGAGCCGTCATGCAGCAGGTATGACAACTCTGCCAAGGAAATTCTTAAAAATTGTAGATATTATTCTGGCCTCTATACTATTGCATTCATCTTCTTTATGTGATTTGCAGCTGGCCACGGCGTTTAATGAACTGAAGAATGTTGGTGTTATCCACACTGATGTCAAGACAAACAATATCATGCTGGTGGATCAAGAGAGAAGACCCCTGCAGGTCAAGCTGATCGACTTTGGTTTGGCTGTCTATTCACATCAAGCTGGTTCCTGCAAAATCAATCAGCCTTATCCCTTTAAGTAAGTTTTATGCAACATTTTGGGGTTTTTTTGTGTGACAGTTGGCAGTTTTTTTTAATGGGGATGTGCTGATTCAGTACCTGCGGGATCGGCTGAATGCTTTGTAATCCTAGATTTAATTTAACTAGGTTTATTTTTAATTTATGTCACGTTTTGTGATTTTAGGGCTCCAGAACTCATACTGGGACTCCCGTATTCTGAGGCTTTGGACATCTGGTCCCTGGGCTGTGTGATGGCAGCAATGGTTTTCAACCATGCACTATTCCCAGGAGAAAATTCTTATGAAACAGTCCGTAGTTTAATTCAATTAGATACTGTGATAAGTATATCTAATACCTGTTTACTAGCAAAATACAAACACAATTTGACTACATTTTTTTTTATTGCAGGATTCTTTGGTGAGATTCTGATAGCATCATGAATTATAACAGAAAACTAGTCTGACGATACTGGATTCAGTAACGTTAAGTTAATGCTGTGTTCTGTTTTCAGCTGCGCTACATGGTCGACCTTCTGGGACCTCCGCCAGATCATCTCCTTTGCAGTAGTCCTACACCCTGGATGTATTTTACTAAAACACACTCCAATCAGTGGGTGTTGAAGGTACAATGCACCTTGCTGGTGATAACTCTCAGAAATTCATTTCTTTATAATCCCAAACACTTCAATAAAAAGCAATGAGCGTGATTTATTCATTTCAAGAGATAAAAGTAGTGGAATTGTTCTAATATTTGTACTCAGAAATGATTATTTAGCAAACTTTATTTGGGAAATTGATGTGTCTTTCACAGACACCTCAGGAATGCTGTAAATTCAACCAAATCTGGGATGACAAACGAGTTTACAACTTCCGCTGTTTGGATGAGGCAGAAATGGTATGAATATGGAAGCATTAATTCATGTCTTTTAATATATTTTACCAATTAAATAATATGATTTAACTGCTGTTTAAATCTCGTTTTAATCATCAGATACGACTGGAGCTTGGTAACCCAGCGGAGGCGGTTGATACACATAGCTGTATAGAGCTGCTGAAGATGATGCTCAAGTGGGACGAGAAGACGAGGATTCCTCCAAACGAAATCCTGACCCATTCCTTTATTACCATGAACAACATCGACGTCCACAGCAGCTCTTTCAATGAATCCATTGACGATATGGGATCAGATGTCTCCCAGCTGCAGCTATGACAGATCTAAATTCCATCAAAAAAGATGACAGCAAGCTAAATGAAAGGAAGTACTGCATTGTTTTCAAAGGAGAACATCTAAATAAATAAATGGAGTGAATGAAATCTAAAGGATTTTAGTTGCATTAGCTTCTGAACCTGCTTCTTTCTATTCAGGGTATCCAACAGTCATTGAGCAAGAAGCAGGGGACACCCTGGACAGGTCCACCTGTCCATCACAGTGCCACACATAGACAAACAACCATAGGGATAATTTAGAGTCATTTGTGTGATTTTTTGGACTGTGGGAGGAAACCAAGGTCCCTGGAGAAAACCAACACATGCCCGGGGAGAACATATGAACTCCATGCAGAAAGGTCCCAGCCTGGATTCGAACCCAGGACCTTCTTGCTACAAGGCAACAGCTTCATCAACTGCACCACTGTGCAGCCCCACAAGTAGTTGAGAAAAAAGTTCAGAAATGTTTTTTTTATTTTTAGAGTCTAAAATTCTTGCAAAGTTACCAGTACATACAACTTTTTTTGACATCATGCAGTTTAAAGCAGTGTTTTTTGCAAAAAAAAAAAAACATGTTTTGGATGCTTTTGCAAAAAATCATGTAGCTACCAGTAACTTTGCAAGAATTTTAGACTCTAAAAAAAAGTTTAGTCTGTCTTTCAGAAACTGTTCAACTGTGGTTTGTTTGTAAAGACTGTAATAGATTTTTTGTTATGCTAAAGTAAGGTTTGAACAAAACAAAAGGACCAAAAAGAATTTGCATTTGTACTGCAACATTTCTACATTTTATCCTGAAATAAACTTCAAATGTTTTTAAAAAGAACAATTCTAGAACTATTTTTTAATATTTAGGGCTTTCATTTACACAAAAAACATTTTTGTTAGGTACTGAAGTACCTATTTTGTTGCAAAACATAAGAATTATTGAAAAAAGACTTTTCCATGATAGAACCCCACTGGATGGATGGATGGATGGATGGATGGATGGATGGATGGATGGATGGATGGATGGATGGATGGATGGATGGATGGATGGATGGATGGATGGATGGATGGATGGATGGATGGATGGGGACAAAATATGAATGTATTAGATTACAAATGATTGCATTCTGTTTTAATTTACATTTTACTCAATGTCCTTTTTTGAATTGAGGTTTTACGTTTTTAGATAGATACAAGAGATTCATATGACAAAGAGTTTGCGAAAAATCTTGGTACAATCAAATCTAAATCTATGGGTTTGGTCAGTGACTTTTTAAAGTTTTGGACTATTTAGAAGACAAAAATTGCATTATCTATATAACATATATAGCAGCCTGTTTGACCTACTTGTAAAAGGATAGTAAAAACAACTGGACTATCGTGTTTTTGAAAAGGCGAAACGTTTTCAAGAAAAACGTTTGCTTCCTGGACGTCTACGTCCTGGACAAATGAGAACCTACACAAACATAGTGTCTGACCTCCCTTTACTTGTGGGATAAATAGTATATGTATATCATGGAACATTTCCTCAAGAATTGTGGGAATACAAAACACTGGCACTTTGCAGCTTTTCTCTGACCTTATTCTATTATTTTTACACACTCGTATACACAAACACAGACAAAGTTTTTTTTATTTCAATCAAAATGAAGCCTAATACTGATTAATCTTTCATTAATCAAATCATGTAGTACTAAGATTAGACTTCAGGGGGCGCTAAACCACAGAACAGGAACAGGAAGTAGCCTAAACAGCTTTGTGAGCGACATTTTAAATTAACACGTAGCTAAATGCTAACAGCTAAAGGAGCCGTTGAAGCTGTGAGCAGCCTGCGTCAAAAAGACATTGAATTTTAATCAGCTTGTCTAGAAAAAGTGAATTCGGCTGGGTGCTGTTTGTAAAACGCAAGTTAGGCAGCCTGAAAATTACCGAAGATGTCAAAAAGTCCGACACTGTGAAAGGAATAATTTACTAACGCTGTGGTAAGTTAATACCAACCGAATACTGTGTGGGCTAACGCCTTAGCTGTTAGCTGCTGTGCTGACTTGGTGATCCTGCCTTGTTGCAGTCTGGCTGGGTAGATACTGCTGCCATTTATAGGATCTTGTAACGCAGCTGTCTTGCAACCCCATTTTTCCCTCACCACTTGTGTTTTTCTCGCCAAGTTTGAGGAGGGTATGTTTGTAACCGACATTAGCTTCACTACGCAGCTCAAATGTTCTCTTCAACTAGCTACAGACACAACTAACTCAATTGATTCTTCATACGTAAATACATGTGACATGGCGAAAACATGCTTTTGGCTGTAGAATTATTTTGCAATTCATTCACTTTTTAGGCATGCATGAAAATAAACTGCTAAATCGTTTAAAAATTCAGGCCAAATGATAAGAGATTCAAAATGGTATCATCTGAAAAGAATAATAAATACAAAGAACGACATTAATGTCTCTTTTATTACATTTAAAGAATAGCGTTTACTACTTATTTTCAATAATTATTTATGATTTAAAGACAATCCTAAAAATAAGCTGCACAATTTTGAATATCTTATACAGGAGAGCTCTTTATAACTATAATCATACTAATGCATTTTTTATTTTATCGCCTAACTGTAGTTGTTAACATGTCATGATTGTTGACATTGTTGTAGCTCTCTGGTTTTAGAGTTTTGCACTTTTTGAAATTAGCTTATCGCTTTTTATAAATACATTTTCCTCATGTGATGCCTAAAACATGACATCTTTATTTTAAATAAGTTTGTGCACTCAGAAAACCTAACTATTAAAGCACAACTAGACTGTTGAGTGGAATTAGTGATTTTTCTTTTTGTCTCTTGTGTTTTTTTCCAGCTGGTGACTTACTGTCCAGGCACATTGGTCCATATTGGCTGGACCTTTGGGCTCTGGGCTTTATCTGTTGAAGATGGCTGATTTAGAGAAGGTAGAGGAATTTTTGGATGCTGAATGTCCCCCAGAGTGCCTTGATGAAGCACAATCAGCCTCAGCTTCTGGTCAAGGAGAGCAGGATGAGCACTTGAAAACTGAGACCACAACCAGTACCAGTTCACCCCCAAGAGAAAAGGAGGCTGACAGCCCCTTTAATACAGAGGGGGAGCAGAGTCTCCTCTCCATGCCATGCCTCATGAAGGAGCTCCGCAGAGACTCCCCAGAGTCCCAGCATGCATCTACAGGAAGTGACAAGCCTGTGTCACGTCACATCTATGAGAGCGACTCCTCCAATCCCTGTATGCTTTCCCCTTCATCCAGTGGACACTTGGCTGACTCAGACACACTTTCCTCAGGGGATGAAGGTGCTGCTCCACCTGTAGGAGAAGAGAATGAGGGCAGTATGGAAGCTGCAAATGATCCCAGGCAAATGGCAAAAGGACAAACTTCTGCTGTTGCATCTGGGGGAAGGAAGTCTCGGCGGTCGCATTCAGAAAGTGAGATGCCTCCTAATGCAATGGCTGCAAAGAAGAATCGTTGCCATCCCACTGTGATAGCAGCAGGTCAGGAAAAACAAACCAATGGCAAGTTGGCTAAAGTTAAAGGTCACCGGAGCCAGAAACACAAGGAGCGGATGCGTCTGCTTAGGCAGAAACGAGAGGCAGCAGCAAGGAAGAAGTATAACCTGCTGCAGGACAGCAGTACCAGTGACAGTGAGCTCACATGTGACTCCAGCACCAGCTCCTCAGATGATGACGACTCCGGAGGTAGCAAGACAATCAAGACAGATATTCCAGGTAACCCCATATGATCCTGTCACATCTTTATAGTACAGTACTAGAACTGGGTAACAATAGCACCTACTTGGATATCTGATTTAAACTACTGTAATAAAATCCAGGCAGTGGAATGCAGATTGTAATCGAATACAGGCAACATAGGGATGACCATTGGTCATTGTTAGTCAGTTTTTCATGCTCCGTGTATAACTACAAAGTTTTAAACTAACACAATTTTAAGTTTAACTTGAGTTAAGAATTTGTCCTAACTAATTAGTACAAGATTGTTTTGTTTGTGCTTGTTTTATCAACCATTTTTCTTCCTTTTTTGTATATTTTTCACTCATAATCTTTAGTCATTCTCATTATCTGTGTAGATTGTCTGTGTTTAGTCATTTGTCCCTTGACTTTACCTCTTATGTCCAAGCTTTGTCTCATAGTTTGCATGCTGTGGATGTCTGGTCAGCATTGTCCAGCTCATATTGTGATAGAAACTTTAACATATAAAGTGATTTCTGCAGTTTTAACAACCAAGTCCTGGCTTTCTTCAATCTTTGTCCTAAACCTGATATAAAGAGTCTGTGTCAGCGTAAATATTAAGGCATTTATTTGCTATTTTATTAGCTTCCTTTTTATAAATATGAACATTTATTAATTTTAGGTTTTTGAAACACCCAAAATACGGATTGGAATTAACACCCTGTGTTTTGTGTTGTTTTTTCTTTTTTTCAAATGTGATAGCAGCATTATTTTTAAGGTCAGAGAGTTAGAGTCTTTTCACACCTGTATTCATATAGTTTTTGTTAATAGATTCATCAGCATTTTCCTAAAGCTCCTGTGTCTATTACACAACATCTTCTAACTGAAGATGCTGGAGGATAAACTGAGGTAAAGAAATGTCCAGCTCTAATTAAACACTAGGGGGCAAACACTGATGTTGTTGTCTGTATGTACATTGCATTGTGTTTGTTTTTCTCAGTTTTAGAAATGTCTTTGGTGAGTTAAAGTGTCAAGTATTACTAGCAGGCCAGTATTTAAAGGTTTGACTCTGTTGTCGGAAGAACATTTTAGTCTATTTTAGGCCTAAACATTTCAATTCAATGTTCACCCCCCGAGAATTTTTGTTTTTTCATTAAACTCAAACCTTGAGGTGTAGAGTTTGCTTTTAAAACGGGTCACAGAATAGTGCTCTCTCTCCCTCTCCTTCTGTTTCTGTCTCTCATTAGAGTAACAATAAACAGATTATTTAATATAAATCTTGGCTAATATTAAAATATACTCAACTTTAGAAATCTGATTAGTAGCAGATAATGCTTTTATAAATTTTACTCCATAGATTTGCAGTAAATGTTTTGTCAGTGGAAGAATGTTCCTGAAAGACTCACCAGTAAACACATTTTCTAAACCATAGTCACTGAATCAGTCACCCAAAACATCCGATTTTCTTCCATTTGGGATCTTTCAGTACATAAAATGTTCTCAGCCATTTTTACATTCTTGGACACAGTTTTGAGTGCTACAACTGCATGATGTAGTTCATCAGCATGAAAGAGTCAATCTGCACGTAACCAAAAACAAACATTCATTTTCTATTTAATACACAAGTCCACCTCCGAAGCATGAAAGTGCTACTGTGTTTTCTTATGGCTTGGCCTCAATGTCTTTAAAGCTGGCTTCAGATGTGGATCGGAGAGTTCCAGAGTGGGAGCCCAGATTCATGGGCTGCTGGACACCAGCTCGTGGGACAGGAACGGCATCGGCAGCGTTCTGGAGGAGGCCATGACACGCTTTGCTGTGATGCAGCGTCAGACCGAGGAGCGCTTCCGCATCTGGATGGAAAAGCTAGCACACCTCGACTCGGACAACGATTCATCCAAACGATCAAGCGATGCCCCCGACGGGCAGCAGGGGGCTCGGCTATCCCCTCCCAGTTCCTTTTTACCATCGTCAGAGTCTGCAGAGACCATGGCTGCCTACATGCTGGCACGGGAGAACAACAGCCTCAACCCCACCCCTATAAACAACAACAACATCCTTCCTGAAGGTGTCACGCAGAATGGGAATCTAGGTGTTCCAGATCCTGGTCTTTTGAATGTTTAGGTGTCCCCTCTGCATTACTTCTTGTAGTGTCAAACAAGAATTGTAGTACTAGTTAATTCTGATAGCATGGCCATGGATTGACTGCATAAATAATTTGAGGTCCCAGTTAAGACACATTATTACCAGCAAATGGGCCTTTGCTGGTCAACTGAACTGGACTCTTCTGACCTGAGTTCCAGTGTTTTCTGCTGGCACTGAATCACTGTGAGATTTGACATTCAACGTTATTCAGCTCAGCTTTCATCTGTGAAAAGGACACAGAACATATCTCACTACACGGATGAATCAGGGCTCTTATTATCCAACATATTTTTTGGCTTTTTATTTTATTATTTTAACAGCTGTGCAAACTCAGATAATTTAATTCATACAAATTGCATTGCAGCGCCTGTGAGCAGTGATCGTAGTGCTGGGTAGAGTGCTGCTGGGTAAATGGCACGTGCCTTGTCTTTCTGAAGTCATGGTATGATAGATAACGCAGTTCCATTGCTAATAATGTAGCAATCAGGTTTAACACTCCACATCATTTCTTTTTTTTAACCATTTGCACTTTGCTTGCAAATTCTACAGGAAGGTTGTGTGACGTGTTATTTTGGTGACATAGCTTTACTAACAGCAAAACATATATCATAAATTTACCCAGAATTATAAATGCAATATGTTTACTTAAACATTTTGTCTTTAGGTTTGAAGATGTTTAAAATTGAGATTAGATGTTTCGTTTACTGAATATTACATTTGTTGCTGTCACTGCCTTTTTTCTGTGTGAAGATGCCAGTGAGGGAAAAAAAGATAAAGTCTAGTTCATTTTTAGTAGTAGTAGATTATTGGGTATCATAAAAGGGATTGTTGTTACTACTAGCTGCAACTCTAAGAGTATCAAGTATCTCCTGATATATTTGCCTAGTTGTGTGGAGTTTTTTACACTGGTGTTGCCTGCCAGCTTGGCCTTGTTCTCCATTGGGCACTCTGCAGCTTGAACTTTAAGCAACCAACTTACAGATGAACAGCACTGTAGAATGGAGCATGACAATGTTTGAAGCAAAGAAAAAAGGATTGAAGATAATGTGGCCTTCTCTGGTTCAGATCCTCTCCCCTCTTCACATACTAACCTAAATGTCCATGACTGTAACTGCTCTCAACACTCTAAAACACTAAACACTATAAAACATCAGACAGGGAAGGAACCCATAGCTTATTAATTCTTAAAACATGGGATGTCAAGTGTTTTTGTATGTAAATAAGTCAGTTTTAAAGCTGAATACATTGTTGCTCCTCCTGTTTGCATGTTATATCAATATGTAGAATGTGCAAGGCCAAAATAATTTTCATCAGCAGCATGTGTGCAAGATACAGCTACGTTTATGCTGATAGGTGGTGACAAACAGGATGTTTATCTAATTCTTTTCCCTGGGCCCATGTTTTGTTTGGGTTTTTTTATTTTTTTTTTATTGGTGTACAAGTTATTTGCCTTTTGGACTGAAATAATTTCAGTATTAGCCTCTGTAGATTTATTCAAACTGAAGGAACCTTTAAATCAACGATTTTGCCAACACAATAAAGAGAACCTGGTGCAAAGAATCAATATGTGCTTTGACAACAAAACAATAATCTAAAGGACAGTTCAGTGTTTACCAAAGAGACTATATCCTTGTTGACATCTGTCTTTTTCTGTCATCAGTACATGGCAAGTGTTTTGTTTCTCTGGTAACTCTGGTATCTGTATTTCAACCCAATCAGCTGTTGTCCTCTCTCATCTCTTGCCGTCCATGCTTCCCAGACAAACTCTCAAACACCTACACGCATGTCTGGATAGCAGAGCTTGTATCTCAGACTTGTTGTTTTTTTTCTGTTGTTGTTTTGTTACAGGATAGAGTAAAGATTTGTGTTCCTGCTCTTCCGCAGTTACTGTTCTATTGGTTTGCTATTTATATTCCAACTGACTTTCATTCACTGAGCAAGGTTATTTTTAGGTGTTTTGTAATAACTGTATTCTAGTGTAGTTTTTATGTGAATGGCTGTTATTTTAAAAACCAATAAATAGAAACTTTAAAAAAACCAACAAATCTGCTGCTGCAAAAGAATTTCTTATTGAAATGAAAAACAACCCTATAATAAACATGCTAGGGTTAGTGTGTCAACAGCAGTTGATGACAGAAAAGGTTTTATTTTGTGGGGGATTCTCCTTCTTTATGTTCATTCTAGATGCTGAACATAAAAAGACTCTTGATTCAGTGTCCGACCTCTCCAGACAGTCTCGCTGTTCCCAAGCATGATTTGAATAATGAAGTGTTTTCTTTGTTTCCTGCAGACGGGCCTCCAGTAGTGGGTCACTATGATATTTCAGACACTGATTCTAACCAGGGGAGTATGAGTGTGGCGACAGTGCGGACTACGGTGATAAAGCATGAGCTAAAAACACACAGAGGCCAGGATATGGCAGCTCACTCTGGGTGTATAAGAGCTCTGAGCTCAATCGCAGGTCAGTTACAATTACCCCAACTGATAATTTCCTCTCAGTGAAGGAAGGACTATCAGGGCCAAGGGTGTGGGGGGGGAGGGGGTTGGTTCACCCATGAGCAGTGTGCAGAAAAGGCTTTATTTATCTCAGCAAGGTGCCTTTGAAGTGCACTAGATCTCATGTTTGGTGCTTCTTTACATTAGAAATACTAAATCAACCTCTTCTAAATACCAAAGCACTCGGGTGTCGGTTCACACTTTCCAGTCATTTCTGTTAAATGCAAGTGTCCATTTATTTTCCTTTTAGTTTTTTTTTTTTTTTTTCCTCTGTGTCAAAGCAGCTGCAGTCTTCATGCGTCAGCGAGGCCTGAAGCTCTCTACTGCTTTGATCCTCCTCCTGA
Source organism: Pachypanchax playfairii (assembly GCA_006937955.1). Classification (NCBI taxonomy): domain Eukaryota; kingdom Metazoa; phylum Chordata; class Actinopteri; order Cyprinodontiformes; family Aplocheilidae; genus Pachypanchax; species Pachypanchax playfairii. Next base: position 4,613,384 of record SSNP01000013.1, on the reverse strand, counting down.
TGTGTGACTGTTCCCTTTTATTTATTTCAGGCTGTGTGGAGGCAGAGCTGTCGCACAAGGAGAGCTCTCAACATAAAGGCCAGATTAATATTGCTTCCTCTGACAGTGAGGTGGAAATAGTCGGCGTGCAAGAGAAAGCACGGTAAAAACACTCAATAGGGGGCTGGCTGTAAAAAGAAAAACTATATATAATAATAATAATAACTGCCCCCACTTTGGGAAAAACAACCTTTTTAAAGTTTTTTTTATATATTTTTCTTTTTAAAAACTAGATGTGCCCATCCATGCGGAGGGGTGATAAAGAGTTTGTCTTCCTGGAAGGAGAATTCGGTGGAGCAGTTGAACAGCACAAATCAGTCTCAGCTCTGGACTGCCGTTTCCCCTCGTCCTAACTGGGTGTCCCCTCCCGAAGTGGTGGACCTTACGCTGGACGAGGACGCCGGACACAAATATCTGCTTTAAACAGATCGTACACTGAAAGCTTCTGGTTTCCTCTTCAGCCACTTTTCCCTTTTAGTCTCTGAGTTTAGACTGAAATTCTTTCTAGATTTGTTGGCACTTGTTTCGCCTCATAGATTCCCTCCTGCTTCAACGCAGATTATTTTTGTTTCCAACTATGTGTTTTATATAAAAACCATTCTGCTGGTGTAATTTCTCCCTATCTTGACTTCAATTTAGCTGTAATGAAATGTCACAGCACAGATAGCAATACGCTCCCATTCATCTAATACCTCAGTTACTCCTCAATAACTGACGTAGGCAAGTCATTTAATGTTAATGGGCTCTAAAGCTGCATCAGGGTGAATGTCACACTGCTGCTTTTAGAGCCAATTAGTATCAGAACCCGGTTGTTGACCTGCTTCTCGGACTTTGAATAGAATGTTTTTAGATCTGATTGAGCATTTTTACCTACAGGGATAAAACGTCACGCTGCTGGTGGTGCTCTCTCCATTGCACAGTAGAACATAAATATATGAAAACATTTGTGGATGTTTGAGGTGATTTTTATTATTATTATTATTACTGTTATTATTTTGTCCAAGGTCTCAACACTGGATGTGCATTTAAATTGGTTTGTATTCATAGCCTGCTTTGCACACTTTCTAACATAAATACAGCTTGTCTGATATGTTTAGGACATGTTTTTTTGTACCCTAATCAGTCATTGTTACAGGGAAGGAGATATTTTTTTTCCTGTAAGTTAAATGAAGACACTTGTCATGGCCTGGCGCTGTCTAAAGGTAACGCAGGTACTGTTCCCACGGAAACAGCATGTAAAGGGCCCTGAAATGAGACTTTAAAAAAAAACGATTCTAGTGTAAAAAAAAAGGTTTGAAACACACGTTTTCTTTTGTTGATGCTAAAATGCAGCCTTTTTAAAACAGGGATGTCACAGCCCCTAACCCTAACTACCACCTTCATCCTTCTAGTTATGTTGAGTTTGTGCCCAGTGTGTGTGAACTGTATATACACACACCTGACCTGTATGTGGTTATTTCATGTCCTCTACAGTTACAACAGTGTTTTGGTTTGTTTTTGGTGATTTTCTTCAGATTAAATCAATTCTAGAAACATTTCTGCCATTTTAATAAGAATATTCTTAGAAAGGACAAAAAGATTGTTTTGGGAAAAGTTGTTTCTGTGTGAACAAGATCTAAATCTGCACACCGGTGTAACACCACAAAAACTCACAAATAACATAATTCAACATGCAAATCAAGTTCACCATTTTTTGGCCCCTAGTCTCACTAAGCTGTGACTGTTAAAGTGGCATTGTGGATGTTATTCACGACGGGGTTTCTAAAATGTCTCGAGACACATTCCGTGGACCTGTAACCTGCTTGGAAACCTTTTGAGTTTGTGGGAAGGAGTGAGAAACACAAACCAACTTTGTGTGAGGGATGTTGAGCTACGAAACATTAAAGCACAACAAAATTGTAAATGAAAAGAAGATGAATTGCAAATGAATTAGGACATAGTTAAGATAGTTTGTGACAAAATTGCACAAAACATGCACAAGCTGTCTTGCTGCTGGATGTGTTGTCCTATATGACACATAAACATGAAAGTGGTATCAGTCTGATGTTGATTAACCTTCAATATATGCAAATACACGTTTCCTAAAATGTCTACTCATTTTAAATGTTAGGGTTTCTTCCTGCTGTTATATAAATATATTACAATGTTTTATTTCTAAAATAAGAACAGAAAAACCATGTAAAGTAAAACTCTGAGGGAAACCACACATTATGGTAAAACACTACCAATTTGGCTCATTTTATCACAAATGCCACAAACAGTGGTGTTTTTTTAGCAAATAATTCATATTTTTATTTAAATATGCATTGAAAGTCATTTTATTTTGTCTGGTGACTTAATTATGAGTGAATGTATGATCTTGCAGTGCTGTCTGAGTGTTAATTGTTTATCCCAAAAGGTGCAAATTCTTTTAAAAATAATATCTGGGGAGCGTTTTATTAACAGAGAAAATGCATCTTCATTTCAAAACTGCAACGCGAGATGGTCTGAATTGTGCACTGTTTCTTTTAGAACAATATAAAGCTTATTATTTTAAATTAGAAAGCACTTGCATATATTTTAATAAAGTTTGTGAAAGAAACATTTAAAGATTTAAAAAAAAAAAGTGGTTTGAATTTGTGTTTGTGTGTCGGGGACGTAGTGACGTTGCTTCTTCCCTACAGTCTTTTTACTCACTTTACAAAACCACTTTCTATTTCTTGTCTAAGACGTTTTAAAAATGATATAAATGTGTAACTTCTGCGGGTAACAGAAAGGGAACGTTTTAAATAGAAGAATCTAAACCAAAGTGGAATTTGTTTTCTCATTTTGTTTCATTTCCCTCTGACAAAGTTTAATTTGCATATTTAATTTGTGAAAAGATGAGCTGGATTATGTTTTCAATTCAAGATACGGAGTTTTTTTCTCTTTTTTTTGGCCAGTTCTTTTCACTGTATGCAGCTGCCACTGTAATAGTTCTCCCATATCACTTGCAAAATCAGCCATTGTTCTACGGGATTATTTGATTACATCTTTACTAGCAGTTTCGGGTCAAATACAGTTCAGCCATGCTTGACTGTGGTTACACGTTGCATGTTAAATAGAATATTTTTACCTTTATTCAGACCTTTTTTTTTCCTCAGCCGTATTTCAGCCTCTGCTTTTGTTTTAGTTTGATTCTGTTTTAATGTCAGTATTTTAAACTAACAAGAAACGTTTATGTTGTTGCTTCTGCAGGACGCTGACTTCCTTGAAATCATGTCTGTAGAACAAAAAAAAAAATATTTTAAGAGTAAATAAATGATGTTATTTAATAATCTCTTGTAGAGATTTTTTGTGCCTCTGCATCACTGATTTGTTTTGAAAGGAGTTTGGGTTTTTTTTAATCAGTGTTGCAAATGTTAAGATGTCAAAGAACTTTGACTCTAGCAAAGAGAGAATATTGGGATCATTTGTTGGGATTTTATCTGCTGAATGCTGAAGTAGTGCAGGCAAACATCAGCTGGATTTTTGATATTTATCATGCATTAAGGTAAAAGCGGCACTCTGACTTCTACTTAATTTTTATCAAATGTATGACACCAAATATTTCACATTTGATACGACTGTATCTTTTTTTAAGAGCTCTACTTCTTTGGCAGGGTTAGCACTTTCCTTAAACCAACACTAAGTAACTTTTCAACCTTCATGAAATAGTTTCATAACTTCTGTGATTATATGGCGACTTACAACAAGTTGAATGACACCTCTGTCATGGCTTGAGGGGGTCTGTATCGCTTTCACTGGCACTAAACAACTTTGAGGAGGATGGTGGGAACCCTGCCACACAAAAAACTACCAATGGATAGGCTGCTTTTCGGCATACGTCACTTCCCCTTTCCCCATTCGTCATAAACACAGAACTCGATGCGACCTGTTACGCGAAACTGCAGCTAACATGGCAGAAGCTCCGAAAAAACGAAAAGTTTTGTCTGAGGAGACAAAAAAAAGAAAAAGGGAGAG
>SSNP01000013.1:4579408-4605505 GCA_006937955.1 Pachypanchax playfairii | reverse complement strand
AAAAACTACAAACCCCTGAACCAGTTTGCTAACTTTGGGATGTAACTGGAAAATGGCAGTAAAAAAAAATAAAGAAGTTCAAGTTGAGTTTTACAGAAGTACTGCTTTAACATACTTAGCAAAATAAACCTGATTCATTGATACAAGTACTTCAATCATTCCAACAGAGGACATGTACAGCATTTTATACAACAGGATCTTAAAGCAGTACTTATGAACTTTCAGTTTAGGTTTATTTTGGCGGCGCCACTGGACAAAAGCGGTATTATTTTATGTGAACGAAGCCTGCATTTCCCATGAGCACCAGCGCGTAGCGTCGTAAAATACAGATACCCCGTCCGCCAGCAGTTGGATTGAACTACATTACATTTGGGTTTCCAGTGGCTGAGTGAATGATGGATAGCGACGAGGTAATGTATCTAATTGTAGCTAAACAGTGTTTTATGATGATGTTGATAATCAGAAACGCCTAATTTCTGTTTGGTACCGCAACACCCCCCCCACCCCCGGTTACTCTCCCTTTTTCTTTTTTTTGTCTCCTCAGACAAAACTTTTCGTTTTTTCGGGGCTTCTGCCATGTTAGCTGCAGTTGCGCGTAACAGGTCGCATCGAGTTCTGTGTTTATGACGAATGGGGAAAGGGGAAGTGACGTATGCCGAGAAGCAGCCTATCCATTCGTAGTTTTTTGTGTGGCAGGGTTCCCACCATCCTCCTCAAAGTTGTTTAGTGCCAGTGAAAGCGATACAGACCCCCTCAAGCCATGACAGAGTTTCAACTTGTTGTAAGTCGCCATATACAGTGGGGCAAATAAGTATTTAGTCAGCCACCAATTGTGTAAGTTCTCCCACTTAAAAAGATCAGAGAGGCCTGTAATTTTCATCATAGGTATACCTCAACTATGAGAGACAAAATGTGGAAAAAAAATCCAGAAAATCACATTGTCTGATTTTTAAAGAATTTATTTGCAAATTATGGTGGAAAATAAGTATTTGGTCAATAACAAAAGTTAATCTCAATACTTTGTTATATAGCCTTTGTTGGCAATGACAGAGGTCAAACGTTTTCTGTAAGTCTTCACAAGGTTTTCACACACTGTTGCTGGTATTTTGGCCCATTCCTCCATGCAGATCTCCTCTAGAGCAGTGATGTTTTGGGGCTGACGCTGGGCAACACGGACTTTCAACTCCCTCCAGAGATTTTCTATGGGGTTGAGATCTGGAGACTGGCTAGGCCACTCCAGGACCTTGAAATGCTTCTTACGAAGCCACTCCTTCGTTGCCCGGGCGGTGTGTTTGGGATCATTGTCATGCTGAAAGACCCAGCCACGTCTCATTTTCAATGCCCTTGCTGATGGAAGGAGGTTTTCACTCAAAATCTTACGATACATGGCCCCATTCATTCTTTCCTTTACACGGATCAGTCGTCCTGGTCCCCTTGCAGAAAAACAGCCCCAAAGCATGATGTTTCCACCCCCATGCTTTACAGTAGGTATGGTGTTCTTTGGATCCAACTCAGCATTCTTTCCCCTCCAAACACGACAAGTTGAGTTTCTACCAAAAAGTTCTATTTTGGTTTCATCTGACCATATGATGTTCTCCCAATCCTCTTCTGGATCATCCAAATGCTCTCTAGCAAACCGCAGACGGGCCTGGACGTGTCCTGGCTTCAGCAGGGGGACACGTCTGGCACTGCAGGATTTGAGTCCCTGGCGGCGTAGTGTGTTACTGATGGTAGCCTTTGTTACTTTGGTCCCAGCTCTCTGCAGGTCATTCACTAGGTCCCTCCGTGTGGTTCTGGGATTTTTGCTCACCGTTCTTGTGATCATTTTGACCCCACGGGGTGAGATCTTGCGTGGAGCCCCAGATCGAGGGAGATTATCAGTGGTCTTGTATGTCTTCCATTTTCTAATAATTGCTCCCACAGTTGATTTCTTCACACCAAGCTGCTTACCTATTGCAGATTCAGTCTTCCCAGTCTGGTGAAGGTCTACAATTTTGTTTCTGGTGTCCTTTGACAGCTCTTTGGTCTTGGCCATAGTGGAGTTTGGAGCGTGACTGTTTGAGGTTGTGGACAGGTGTCTTTTATACTGATAACGAGTTCACACAGGTGCCATTAATACAGGTAACGAGTGGAGGACCGAGGAGCCTCTTAAAGAAGTTACAGGTCTGTGAAAGCCAGAAATCTTACTTGTTTGTAGGTGACCAAATACTTATTTTCCACCATAATTTGCAAATAAATTCTTTAAAAATCAGACAATGTGATTTTCTGGATTTTTTTTCCACATTTTGTCTCTCATAGTTGAGGTATACCTATGATGAAAATTACAGGCCTCTCTGATCTTTTTAAGTGGGAGAACTTACACAATTGGTGGCTGACTAAATACTTATTTGCCCCACTGTATATGGCGACTTACAACAAGTTGAAACTCTGTCATGGCTTGAGGGGGTCTGTATCGCTTTCACTGGCACTAAACAACTTTGAGGAGGATGGTGGGAACCCTGCCACACAAAAAACTACGAATGGATAGGCTGCTTCTCGGCATACGTCACTTCCCCTTTCCCCATTCGTCATAAACACAGAACTCGATGCGACCTGTTACGCGCAACTGCAGCTAACATGGCAGAAGCCCCGAAAAAACGAAAAGTTTTGTCTGAGGAGACAAAAAAAAGAAAAAGGGAGAGTAACCGGGGGTGGGGGGGGTGTTGCGGTACCAAACAGAAATTAGGCGTTTCTGATTATCAACATCATCATAAAACACTGTTTAGCTACAATTAGATACATTACCTCGTCGCTATCCATCATTCACTCAGCCACTGGAAACCCAAATGTAATGTAGTTCAATCCAACTGCTGGCGGACGGGGTATCTGTATTTTACGACGCTACGCGCTGGTGCTCATGGGAAATGCAGGCTTCGTTCACATAAAATAATACCGCTTTTGTCCAGTGGCGCCGCCAAAATAAACCTAAACTGAAAGTTCATAAGTACTGCTTTAAGATCCTGTTGTATAAAATGCTGTACATGTCCTCTGTTGGAATGATTGAAGTACTTGTATCAATGAATCAGGTTTATTTTGCTAAGTATGTTAAAGCAGTACTTCTGTAAAACTCAACTTGAACTTCTTTATTTTTTTTTACTGCCATTTTCCAGTTACATCCCAAAGTTAGCAAACTGGTTCAGGGGTTTGTAGTTTTTATTAAGAAGTGTTAGAAAGCTTTGAAATATGCATCACTTGGCCTTTCCCTGTTCTTACCTTCATAGTGGGTGTGAGAACAGGTCAACAACTTCTCTTTCAGTTTTTATCTCTCAAACTACGCAGGTGGCGATAACACCCGAGTTCGAATGGCCTGTATCTGTTTCGTCACAACTTCTTTGTTCGTTAGTATTCGGCAGCTCCCGCAGTTGAAACCACACCTAGCATGCTGCTGGCTAAAAGCTGTAGCATAAGACGTAGCAAACAGGAAGAGAACGTCTGTTGTTGCTATGCGCAGTGGGGCAGGAAACAGTATGCCTTGCTCTCATAGGCTAGTTTGTTAGCCAATCTGAGTCCAGCAAATTCGAATAACATGAACAAGCTGCTGCCGAAGCCTGAAGAAACCAGCTGAATTTTAACGCAGACAAATTGAAAGGTCTGTTGATCAGTGTTTCCTAATGTTTTTTTAGATATAAAATGTTTCATATTACTGGTTAATACTTAAGAAATAACCACAAAGTCCTGAAATTTGTATGAAATGGCCTCTTTAAGGTAATGAAGGTCATTGGAGTTTGTGAAGCTATTTGAGAGCTGATATTTTGCAATGAAAAACTGACTTTTGCACTGTACTCTTTTTTTTTTGCCTACATAAAGAAATTTGACATATTGACAATGCTCACTTTCATCTAATCACTTTACCTTTCACAAACTGTGTAAATTGATGCTTTACATGCCAGTGTATCTTTACAACTCAAGAAATGTCATCCAGGAAAAGTTCCACATTATTAAATTTTCCATTATATATTTTCTACTATACAAGCATCAAGCTGAATGAGACATTTCTCTGTTTTCCTTCATTCAGTGTGCAGTCTAGACACTGGCCTTGCTGCGAACAGTACTTATCCAGTGAGGCGTCTGGGGTCAGAGGTCACAGTGCAACACCTGCCACTTGGAGGACATATGAAGTTCGCATGAATAATCAGAGGCTCAGAATCCAAAAGCCTTTAACTGTCGCTATGCAAACACAATGAAGTTTGTTTGACACTCAAATGATGTATATGGCCCAATCATGTAAAAGCATAAAAAAAAAAGATTTTCAATAAAATTTAAAGAAGACCACAACAGGCAGATAAACAAATCAGTCTTTCAGGGCACAGAAATGTGCAAATGACCTGATTTAGCAGCAGTAAACATCTGCTGAAGTCAAAGTTAATGTTAGCTGTGGAAGAGGTGGTGACCAGGTTGGGTGGGATCCTCAATTATGTTTTTGCTTTGTTGATTGTAATGTGAAATGACAAGATTGTTCAGAGAGTCCAGAGGACAGCTGGGACCCTGCGGGGCCTTTTTATCTTTAGCAATCCAAACTGATATACAGTACTGGAGGAGATGGCTGCCTTGTAGAACACCACCAGCAGCTTCCTTTCCACATTGTCCCCCCGAGCACTCTGAGGACAATGAGTAAGTGGTGCGATGCAGTCTTCAGGAGCCTTAAAGCCCTTCAGCTGGCTCTTTTCACTCTCAGGGCAGAACATCAGCTGTATGCTAATTTTCTTACAAGGGAGTGGTGGCCTCACAGTGAATGGGTCCAACTCAAAGCTGCAAATTATGTTCTTTCCTCTTGAATGACAACACTGTAAGTTCTGTGTTACATGTATTATTTTCTCATTTCATTTTCAATCAGTCTGGCAATCTGTTACGATAGTTTGATTAATTCTAAGTAGAAGATCGGACTGTTCAAGTTGGATTGTGAGAGCATTATGAAAGGCCCTTTGTTTTGTTTTTTTCCCCCCTCAGGCTTAAAGCATTAGATGGTGGGAAGTGGAAATGAGGACATATAGGACTAAGAGTTTTGTGACCCTCTCATCCCTCCCCATGTCCATCTGTTACTTCATCCTTCGGGGGTGACACCTCAGGCGCTAAAGATTTCAGAACACTGTTTTTTTTTTTGCAGTACAGAAAAACATGCAATGTATGTACGGGACTAGATTTTTTAATAATAACAATAAAATGAAAAGCTACAAATTTATGGAAAATTTTAGTTTGACATCTTTGAGCTCTTCCACAATGATAATTGTTGTTTGTTCATAACCCAAACCTTTGTGGATCTTGTGGATTTGCACTCTAACTTTAAACAACCCTATACATTTATTCATACTTCATCCAGCCCTCAGAGAAATATTTCTCAGGGATGTTCTGCAGACCTTTTAGGACAATGATTGCACTCAGTTTGAAAGTTTGAGCAAACAGTAAAGCCAAAATTATTTAGAACGCACATTTAAGAACAACCATGGTTGAGCAAAGAGCTGTACAGATAAAATTACATTACAACTATAAACCAGGATACAATTAACATAATATTAGCTAAAAGCTTTGATGAAATACACCAAACACCACAATAATTAAAACATTGCTGTAAAATGTAAATCATGTTGAAAGTCAAAGAAAAGTGGTGGGTTTTCAGTGCAGATTTAAAAGTTCCCAAACTTGTGCAGAATCTTATAGTAAATTGTTTCATAATTCAGGTGCAGCCAATGCAAAAGCAGCTCTCCTTTTGTTTTTGTTAATTGTGTGGAAAGGTGTGTTATTTTACAGTATAATAGACTGTATAAGCGTTTAAAAACAAGCTGAGGTTATGAATAGCACTGAAAGACCAAGTCATGAAGGGGCGGGATAAAATAAACCAGCCCCGCCCCCAGGGGCTGATCCCATTGGTGGACCGCGGTGCCAAACCTGGAGCGGTTCCTGCTCGAAGGAGTCCAGTGATTGGTCGCTCGAGTCTGTGTGTGCAGGCAGCGCAGCTTGTCCGTTTGAATCTGCAGGGGACTGGAAGGGACCATTTCCATGGACCATCTGTCTCTCGGGCTGCACTCACAACAAAGAAGGACCCAGGATGGTGTTAGTCCATGTCGGATATCTGGTTCTCCCCGTCTTCGGCTCAGTTAGAAATAGAGGTATGAGTTTTGTCATCTTAGCCCTAACAAATTTTCTCGGCGTTTCCTCCTTTTCTAAATATGCGTAGATCATGTAAACAGAGCTTGACACCTGCTAGTTAAAAAAGACTGAGGCAGCGTAACAACAAGAGCGATGGAGATAACTAGCCTTTTGGCTAGCTGCTGCGGCGTCGCGTTAAAACAAACCGAACCAAAACCGCTAAAACTCCCTCAAAATATGTCTGGACTCGGATAATATCCCAGCAGTCCTGGTGATGTTATTTTAGGCCTGTTATTCGGAGCGAATCAATTCCGCTGTCAAACGGCAGTCTTGCTTTTGTCTGACTCCGCGGTGCTGTCTTGGTCCCAGCCGTGATATGTTTACGTTCGTTTGCAGTAGTTTTGTGCGGCCGATAATTTTTACTGTCAGAAAAATTCGGATAAGTAATACTTGCGTAGCTTTAACTACAAATAACTGTATGCAGAATCTATTAGGATTGAACATGTTCTGGTCTAGTTTAACACACAAGTTTCGTGTAATAACACAAACGCTGTTTTCTCCTTTGTGTTCCTGAACGCGTTGATTTCCTGCGCTCGTGCGATTATCATCAATGTCACTTTGAGTAAAGCTTTTCACGTTGCTAGCAGCAATGTATTCTCCTAAACCTGGACATTTATGGTTTTATTTCTACAAATATTAGCAATTTATATGTAAATAATTGGACATAGAACAATCTTAAGGCAATCTGTGTTGATTGTGGTATAATAATAAGAATAATTTAGCACCAATGATTTCATTGTGCATTTATTTGTGTTCTTTTTCCTGTTCCATAGTATCGAGGCTGGCTCTACATTCCGCATTTCTCAGACCTTTGTCCCCATCCATTGTGTAGCTAACGATCATCTGCTGCTGTCTGCCGTATAGCCTCTGCCTGTTCTCTGCATCTAGCTGTATTGTGAACCCCTTCTTCCTCATTTCCTCTTTCCATCTGAAGACGACATTGACATTAAAAACAAACAAAACGAGTTCCCACTCATGCCGTATCCTTCTGTGTAACAGACTAAAGAATAACACTTTTCTGTAGAAAACAGTTTGTCTTTATTTAAACTGACATGTTGCTCTAGTGAATAACCCATTGTAGATTTTACTACAAGCTGTCATTGTGATTCTTTCCCATTCAGTGTGAATAGACCACATTCTGCTGTAAATTTCTGTAAAGTGGATACATTTTGATCCTCCTGGATTCGATTGCAGCCAGGCTTGATCGAACTGTATGATTACTGTCTCCATTTCCTAATGGCAAAGGTGCATTGTACCAGTTTTTTAATTCTTACCATATTGCTATCAACAATCCTGCAATTTGGTCAATATTCACGGGGTGTAAATCACATTTTTTGTGATTATTATTTTCACCCTTGATGGTCCACTGCACCTGCTAAAGTGATGTCCAAACAGCTCCAATCCTAACCATGCGTCTAAGCCTTTGTTCCCACCACCCGAATTGATTTCACAATAAATTGGCGAGACACATTTCTAACTCATCTTGCCATTTTGGAAAATAACTCACAATCATGCACAGCCCCCCCCCTCCCTCCTCCTTCCCTCTCTCGATTCTTTCCTCCAGCATCTCCAGAATGCTATCCATTTTACAGAGATGTGTAAATCCTGCACTGCTGTAGAATTCCTTTTATTTTTAGAATCGAAATGTCTTTTTTTCTTATTTTTTGGTTGTGGTTTTCTACCTTTTTATATATTTGGTTTGTTTTGTATTAGAACCTGATGCATGGTCATTTTCTTTTCAACTTTTGTTTTTCCACATTGAGCAGCAGATTCTAATGTAATCTTTGTGTAGAGATGTCCCTGCTGTAATGAAATGTGCTGTAAGCTTACACATCTACTCATTGGATGCTGCTTCTGTTCTGTTAACCCTAGAGAGCATGGTCAGGCCTCACTTTTGGTCTTATTTGCATGTTACTATGTAGGATATTTAATATTATCATTATTATTATTACTATTATCACACAGTGCCACACATACTAATATTTTCCAATAAAGACTGTAGTTCTATTCCTAACCTTCAGTGTGCTTTTTGCTGATTTTCATGTGTCTCCCCCCCCCCTCCCTTCCTCTTCTTTCTCCCCCCTCACCACTGTGCTGTCACTAAGACAGCCACCCCCCCAACACACACACTCTGAATGTGCTCTCATTTTTCAGCTGTCTCTGCAGAGTCTCCTCAAGTTGCTGCTCTGCCTATTTTGGTGTCGGGGGTAACAAAATCTTCTGTCCATTTAAAGTCAACAGGAGCCCAGAGATATCAACCTTTTCTATTCACTTTAATTCTGTAAAAGTCACTGGACTGTTCTTATTTACATAATCAATTTCAGTTCATATATTTAGAAATAAGTTCTTAAAAATGATCCTTAAATATTACAGGACTGGGACTATAAGTAGTAGAAATATACAAAATTTGTTTTTGTTCAGTTTGCGCCTTTTTTATTGTCATTTTTTTGTCCTTAAAACAACTTTTTGTCGCAACTTTTATAAGGGTGCCTTTTTCGGAATAATATTTACTTCAACACTGCCTATAATTCAATAATGTTCAGTTATTGCATTTATAGTTAATATATTAAAAGTTCATATACTGAGTTAGCAAAACCTGGTTAAGCGTATGCAAAGCTGAAGCTAATAAAATTAGAAATCAATGTCGAAGTAATAAAAATCAGAAAAATAAGTGATAAAACTTGATTATTCCTGATTCTATGATATTCATTCTGGTGATCTGGAGCCTAAAAAGTCTTCTAATCCAGCCTGGGAGAAATGTCCAACTAGATCCTTCAAATTTCTGCTGAAACACAGACGTCTTATAATCTGGACAACAAAATGGGAAAACTTGAGTCAAAGATGGGTCATTTTGTTTGTGAACAAGTACAAAATGTTTCTCTGTTGGTTGAAAAGTCCCACAATAGATGAAAAATGAAAGAATCAGCATCATGTATGTTTGAGAATATAAAATTACAGCAAATTTGCTTTTTTCTGCACAATAACTTAAAATAAGTAAACAATCCTTCATCCTGCAGGAACAAAATCCATCAAAGTAAAAGTCTAAAGTTAAACTATAATCATCTGATAAGTGTAAAACACATCGCAAACTCTCGAGTCTCGTGGTTACACTCTGGAATTTGTGTCGGTGTTACAAACGACAGATCGTTCTCATCAGGATTTGTCTTTGTAATTAGCAGAACAGACCTTGACATGTTCAAAAATAAATGCTTCAATCACAAACCGGTAGGTTGCTGCTAGTCCAGTAACATAACAAAAATAAATGCATCATCTACTCCATATTTGAATTTGGAACCAATAAATCCATTAAAAATGTAGGAAGGAGTTTGGATTCATCACTATTTAAGACTTTGTTTCTCTTTCTTTGCTTTTTTTTTGTTTTTTTAAATTGTCACAGTTCACATCACTTTCTAAATACCAAGTTTAGATTCATAATTTCAATATACAGCCACAAATTTAGAGTTTTAGATGTCATTTTTATAAAACTGAGGCTCATGAATGTTCAGAGCATCTGAAACAGACGGAGTCCCTCAGATCCAGACGTGTGCTCGGCACATTTCTCCCCAAACTACTGCAGCAGACCTTTAAATAACTAAACAGCTGTAAAGCATGTGGTTCTCTGCAGTGGATGGAATGGTGAAATTATTCTTTGTTTAGCTAATGCACACAAGTGTTGGGAACAGAGCAACCTGTCTGTAGCACACCGTAGCTTCTGCTTGAGAGTAAGCTGATCAGTGATATCTGCAGGTGAGGGGATGGTAGAGCGTCACATGATGGATGAAAGAGCGTCAGACAGGCAGAGGAGAGGATTAAGTTAGGAGGGATGGGTGATTTGTGTCGCTGCAGTGATGGAAGCTAAAGGGGGGGCAGATTTCACATTAAAGTTCTGCAGATGCAGGTGGGCGGGGCTCAAGAGCTGTCAGTCACAGGATCAGCCCCTGCTACACTGATTATCAGCAATTTAAAATTAATAAATGATAAATATCAACATCAGTGCAGTTGATGCTGGCGGCTCTGGATTATGTTCAACATTAATGTCTGTGCTGTGAAGGAGAGCGGAGACAAAAGATTTGATATTTGCAGTCAGGTCACAAGCTTTTTACAGCAGCCACTAACCAATCCAAACTGCCAGTCTGCCATTTCTGCTCTACTTCTTCACTCCAATGTTTTTTTATGGGTTAACTCATGACTTTCTGGGTTCAGTGGCTTTTCATGTCCTAAGGCTAAATGCAGAGAAGCAAAACCATAAATATGACAGTAAAAAACATTGGATTAATGTGCTGATGTGTTGGTTTTTACCTGAATTGATCTGTGAAATACAAGATGGCGTATTGTGAGGTGGCTTGGGTTGTCGCAAAAATAATCAGAAGAAAGTTTCAACAAAAATGTTTTGTTTTAAGTTGGAGAAATGGACTGAACACACTCATGATCACAAATCTAAGAAACCAAAAATCCAATATGGTTCTTTTGAAAAGTTGCAATAGCAGTATTCTTTTTTCCCACTTTTAATGGGTTGTATTCCAGTAATTCAATTACTCACATATAACTGTCACAATTAGTGAACATGTTAGTGTTTGAATGCAGAGAAAGACATTTCTTTCATCTTGTGTAGCAAATGCTTGTTAGTCTCGTCACTGAGTCAATCAACCAGTTTTCTGATTTAAAGGTTCTGTATCCTGCTATTTTAAAGCTTTCAACATCTGGTATAGTCACATATATGATAAAATATTACATTTGGAGTTATAAAGTCTTCATTTGGCCTAAAATATAACTTATATTCTCGAGTTATTCTCCGACCAGGAAGTAAAACACGGTTTACCTAAAATCCCATCTCTCCTCCAGACCTCTCCTTGTGAGTGCTGCCCCTCGAGCTGCCTGAATAAAATAGTGAATAAATTCCTGTAACTCTCACAGACAAATGCACATTTTCACAGAGACCTTTTTAGAAAGTAAAATACTACAAACGGTGGTGCTTAGTGTCTTGCTTTGGACTCTTGCAGCTCGGGTATGTGTGTTTAATCTGCAGGGGCAGCGCAGACACACCGGGCAGGTCCGGGTGTAACATTGTTACATCACTATGTTACAATCAGCCGTTTACCAGGAGAGAGTGGAGCAGCTGCTCAGAGCGCAGGATGCAGGAGGATGACTGAGAATTGAATCAAAACCAGTCTGGGTTCATTTTTAATTAGGAAATAACATCACAACATGGTTAAAAGCTCCACAAAGTTGATTTTGCAGGATACAGGACCTTTAAAGCTGGAACAGAGTGAAGTCCCAGATCTGACTTCCACTTCTGGGGGATAATACAATGCAGCATAATTAATATCATCAAATTTTGCAAGGTCATGTAAATATAGATTACCTCAGACTTAAATCTTACTATTTAATATGAAAAAAAGTCTTGTTGGGAGAAATATGAAATGAACAGAGTAAATTAAGCCGTATAAGATACAGAGACACAAAACAACAACAAATTAAAGCTGTTTTTTTTTTTGCTTCATGAGTCTTTTTACAATGTTTTGTGCTATAAGTTTGAGTCTATTATTTTAGTGTTCATTCTTTCATGTTAAGTAAAGGTTTCTTTGATTCTGCTATGCTAACCTGTGAGCTAATATAGCCAGTCGTCAAGACATCTTTCATATTGTGTTAAGCCATTTATTCACAAAAAATGAACTCAGCATCTTGCCTGGCAGTTGTTTGAGATATTTTTTATCATTGTTAAGCCTCTAGTTTTACTTGGCAGGGTATTTGAAAAATATTGGGCACTTTAATGAACTGATACCCTCAGTCTTGAAGGTTTTTAGCAGATTCGTAAATCACTCTTTATATTTGAGCATCATATATTCAGCCCATTCCTGTAAAAACTTAAAACCCTGCTGGTCTACAAAACTCTTAAAACAACCTTTTTTTTGCACCTCCATCAGCCCAAATTTTTCTGTTTTTCGGGATCATTTTTAATTATTAGCTGCACCTCATGCTTCTTTCCATAGCCCCTCCCCTCTTTGTGATATGAAGGGTGGGGTTGGGTAAAAATGGAGGCATGTCATTTTTTTTTTAGCTTGTTGTAATGAAAAATCTGCACTATTGAAGTTTTTTTTTTTCATAAATAACAACCAAATCCATTAAAGGAACTTAAGGCAGCTTTACAAAATCTGACTCAGTGCTGCCGCGACAGGCGCTGTGGCTAACTGCAGCCACCAGCCAAGCCGGCACGGGAGCGCGCACAGACACTTTACAGACTGTTCGTCTTCACAGCACTGCACCGGGGAGGCTAACATACTTCACGTCAGGTCTCTCCACTCTGTTATTTGATTTGATCTCATCATTTTCATACTGTATCAGGCTCTAAACACGACCTATAATGTTTTCTCACCTGGTCACAAGGAAATGAGCCATGTCAGCATCCGTTTTCACTCCCAAATGCAGCTGAAGTTCCCTCCATGAACCGAACGCATATCCAATATTTATGCGGGTGCCTGCCCGGCTTCGGTCATATTTTTTTTTAGACTCACGAGATGCCGCTGATAAAGTCTTTTTTTTCTTCGTGGTGCCACTTTTTTGGGGGGTGAGAGTGGATGCAGGTCGTTTGCTGGCTGCAGAAACATCCATAAGTATACCTTCAGTGTTTGAATCCAAGTCCACGGCGGCCATGTACTTCCTGTTCAAGAGCTGTCGGCAAGGCGCATGCAGCGTCAATTTACGTCACATCCCTACAACTGCGCGGGAAATTCGGACGTCGAACTGCAGAACATTATGTAGCACACAGCGTTTCCAAGGCAACAGACATATATGCGGATGGCCTCGTTATTTTGGGTTTTTAATGCTTCATGACCCATTAGCATTGAATAAACTGGAAATGCATGTGTAGTTTTTCACAAATCTTGCCTTAAGTCCCTTTAAGTAAACTGATGGATTGCAGATAAGTGTTAGATGAATTGTAGTTTGTTTACCCTAATGACTGTAGAGTAACTGGGGTTAGATGGAGCTCCACAGGAGTGTCTGTCTGACCCATCTGCTGTTTTGTCTCTTATCACTTGGCTCTTCCTGTGTCAGATCTCTTCTATTTTAATTGTTGTCGTTCTGTTTTGTGTGTGTGTGTCATGTTTGAAGGATCACACATTCATCTGTTCTGACCCCCTGCCTTTATTTTTGTAGGAGCGCACTTCAGCAGGCATCAGCACAGCCATGCTACCTCCTGCCGACACTTTCACCTGGGTGCTCCTCAGACATCCATCTCTGCAGAGTTCCCACCTCTGGGACATGCCAGCCAGCCCCCACAGACAGGCTTGGCCACCCACCTGCCCCCCACACACCACGCCACCCTCACTGCCCTGCCCGCACCCCACCAGTTTCAGGATATGTCGGGGCCTTCATTCCTACCTCAGGCCTTACACCAGCAGTACCTCATCCAGCAGCAGCTCCTTGAAGCACAGCACCGCAGGATCCTCCCACATACCAGGTAGGAACTCAACAACAAGCACATTCAGGTGTAAAGACACAGAAACTTGAATCAAACACATTTTCTAATTGTAGAAGAACCCCAGAGCGTATTCCTCTCAACTCCCACAGACTGCGTTTGGGTTTCGAGTACTCAACCCCGCTGCACGTGTCCCAGCCAATAACACAGCAGCCGCGGTACCTGGCCGAAGGCACCGACTGGTGAGTCTCCTGCAGAGTTTGTAGATTGTCCAGTCCATCTCCTCTCTGTCCCCATCTGCTTGTCTGTCATGCTGTTTGGCACAAGTAATAATCCTGATTCAGTCACATGGTTGTGTCTCTGCAGGGATCTCAG
This sequence comes from Pachypanchax playfairii, assembly GCA_006937955.1. Taxonomy (NCBI): domain Eukaryota; kingdom Metazoa; phylum Chordata; class Actinopteri; order Cyprinodontiformes; family Aplocheilidae; genus Pachypanchax; species Pachypanchax playfairii. The sequence goes on along the minus strand of SSNP01000013.1, from coordinate 4,591,530 downwards.
TGTAGACGCAGGTCTCCCTCATCAGTTCCAGCTCCAGCAGCTTCCGCAGCACTATCAGCACTACCTGACCTCCCCTCGAATGCACCATTTCCCCAGGAATACATCATCTGCCCAAGTGGTACGCTGGAATCCTGCTGTGTCTGTCCAGAACTGGATTCTTTTTTTTCTTTGTCAGGTTTTTGATCCACTGAACAAAAAAAAAACTCAAATTGATTTAAAAAAGAAAAAAAAACTGACAATAATTTGGATGTTTGTAGTTTGTGAAATTTGCAGTCGTGGCTTCAAACTTTGGTTTCTGTCTCCAGGAGAAAAACGAAAGGAATTGATCAGATTAATAAAAAAAGACTCTAACATCTTGAAACAACGCTGTTTTACCAGGTTGTGCACGAAATCCGAAATTATCCATATCCCCAGCTGCATTTGTTGGCTCTGCAAAGTCTGAATCCTTTGAGGCACGCAACCGCTGTGCGTGAAAGTTACGAGGTAAATCTCTGTCCCAGTATATCTCGTATCACTTGTAACGCTTTCCACTTTCATCTGCATTTAATTACTGAACTACATTTCGTAGGAGCTGTTGCAGCTCGAGGACCGACTGGGGAGCGTCAGCAGAGGAGCTGTCGATACAACGATAGAGAGATTCACTTTTCCACACAAATACAAGAAGGTAACAAAGCAACACAGACACAGTTAGTGGATAACTGTCAGTTATTTGAATATTCTTTGCATCACCATGTAATCTCACCCACCAACAGAGAAAGCCTCAGCAGCTAAAAATTGGGGAGGATGAGGAAACAGATGTGGATGAGAAGTGCACCATCTGTTTGTCCATGCTTGAGGATGGAGAAGACGTCAGGTGGGAAACGATTTATTGCCCGAGAAACTAAAAAAATGTTGCAAGTTTTGAATGAAATGTATCTGGCAGGCAAATAGTAAGAAAGTTACAGATTTTACATTGTTCAATTGTAAAATTGACAATTTGCTTTGTTTTCAATGAATTATATCTTTGGTCTGAGCAGTTGCTTGGCAACTAGTAGATACTTGGGGATGTTACTGATTGTGTCTGAGAAATAAATGAATTTTATCATAAAACAATCAAGAATAATATTGAAATCTAAAAATGATTAAATCATCTTGTTTGTATCATGTTTTAAAATAACAAAACGTCAAAGGAATTATAATGTATTTTGTGATGTAATAAATTAATACGACTAATACAATGTTGTATTTGACAAAAAGCAGCCAAAAGAGGACTGAATCCACCTTTACTACTTCCAAAACTATATATGGTGAAAAGTAGGAGCTAGTTTCTGTGGATCAAATAAACCTGATGAACCGAATGTGTGAGAAACTGTTCAAATCCAAGAGGTCTGTCACAGACTCCATGTCGTGTTAAACAGACAGAATAACAAATCTGAGGTTGCATCTAGTTCATTTCAGGATCTGGTTAAAGATCTAAAACCGGAGGGATTGTGTACGTGCTGAGAAGAGAGTTTGATTAAATGAGAACTGCACACTGAGCTGAGGAACGAGGGTCGGTTTACAACATATGGAGTCTCAGCTGTTTGACAGGCGTGTGGGAACAATGATTCAGCAGAAGTTATCTCCACATGCCTGAATGAACTAAATTAACTCCTAGTGGTTGGAGAAGTTCTTCATGAGAGTGTAACTTTATGCTACAGGATTGTCGATGTGATTCCACACTGACCCCATGTTCCTCTGTCCTTTAGGAGATTACCCTGCATGCACCTCTTCCACCAGGGCTGTGTGGACCAATGGCTGGCCACCAGCAGGAAGTGTCCAATCTGCCGAGTTGACATCGAAACACAGCTGAACCCTGACAGCTGATGAGATTTGACTCCTTATGATTCGCTCACACTCGTGCGATCCCTTTTCTTTCTCTTCCATCCCGGCTCTCTGGCCCTCCCCCTGCCACGCCAAACCCCCCCCTCCCTCCTACGGTGGGTGCTTTGCCAAATGTCTCCAGCCTTCATGTGACATCTCAACCCTTCTGACTGACGCTTTATTGAGCCAAGCCAGGAACTGCACGAGAGCCCACGAAGGGCTCTCTTTATACAGAAGCACATCCTTCGGGAAGCAAATGACACGTCAAACAAACACACACACGTACACATGTGCACAGGGTTTACTTGTAGCTTGGTGGTTGTAAGTGGGGTGTTGTTGCAGTTGTGGTGTTGTACTGTAGGTAACCACAGACTGTGTAGCATGTCTTCAAAGCCATGACTTAATGTCCTAAGAGTGGAAAACATATGATTCCACACTGAGCTGGCTACGTTTCTCTCTCTTTCTACTTAGATATATATATATATATATACATATACATGAATATATATATTTCTCTCCTCAAATATTCAGTCAAGATGAATATTCTGCAACAAGAACAACAAAAAAAAAAAACAAGCTTAACAGACATAAATGCTCTGATCATTGTGGTCGTCGTAGAGTAGCAGTAACCAATAAGTGATATCCGGTGCGTTGTCGCCTTTTCAGGGGGTCAAGCGCCAGCTAGCTAAGCTTTTTGATCCTACCATAAAGGTTTGACATTTTGCAATACAGTTGTAGATCTACCTGGGGTTTGTGAGTAGGCCCCTGTCACTGCCATTGAACCTGCTGACTGAGTGGCTCGATGGAAATGTACTACCAAAATGCATTTTGTTTTAGCGTCGCTTGAATCTGCACACAGGTTTCGTTTGTGTGCTCTACCCTAGTGTGTACGAGTAAACGGACGTCTCTAACCGATATATGGATGTTGAGCTTATGTATGAGTTAAAGGGAATGCTTAGACTAAAATACAGCATAGCCTCTGGAGTGCTTTTTACAACCCAAAGCCAAAAAACAAACAAAAAAAAAAAGAGGGAAAAAGAAGTGAGTGTGCACTGCAAACTAGGTGGGAGGATTTAGTTGTCCTTTTACCTGCAGTTTCCTCCAGCTTAGAGCCAGTGGCAGAACAAAGTGTACTAAAACATGCATGTTTCATTATTTACTTGGGCTTTCAGCTTTGGTACATCAATTTTAAAGAGTACACAGATTCCTCTGCATGACTTAGCTAGTGTGAGCTCTGACACTTACAAACTGAATCAGTCAGCGGCTGCTCGTCTGACTCGTAGCTTGTGTTTATCCTGTCCCCTTCGTGGTGACAAGATCCTCTCGTGATGTTTACCTTTATTGCCTAACGAGCAAGCAAGCACATGTGATGATAGTTATAGCAACAACAACAAAAAAAATGTTTTCTCATCTGTATTACAGTTTGCATTGGTTTATATTTAGGTATAGATTCATGCAGTGTTTTTTTTTGGGTGGGAGAGGAGCTTTAGCGCATTGATCTTGTGTATTAATGTGATGAGCCTCCCCTCGTGGTTGCTACGCTGGTTGCTATGCTGTGTCGCTAGAACATGTAGAACGTGATGCGATGGAGGCAGCCTCCCTCTTTCAGTGCACTCAGACGAGAGAAGAAGCAACAGCAGGAAAAAAAAAACATCAGGCTGTTGAAGTGAAACCTTTATTTATTTATTTGTCTTACCCTTTTTATTAAAATATATTTTAGATTTGTGTGTTGCAGGATGCCTTTAGGACCCTCCCTGTCTTATGCACTGTGAAAGTCAACCCTTCTCCCCGTCTTGTGCACTGCCAGTGTTGACACTGCCTCCTCCTGTAGTGGAGTCATCTGTGATGAAGTTGTTATAGTTTACACAGGGTGTTGTCAGTTGAAATGCCTTAAGTATTTAACAATCATAATTTATTACTAATTGTAGATATTGTGGTATTTGATTCTTTTTATAGTTTTTTTTTTTAGAGCGACTGAATCATAATTAATTTATTTAGAGATTATTACAAAAAAAAAAGTTATTACCTCATTTTTGCATTGATTAAAATGGGAATGCTTTGCATGCAGTTGTACTCTTTTGAACACTAAAAAGAGGAAAAACTGGGGAGCAAAAAAAAAAAGTAAGAAGAAGAAACCCTGCTGTTTGATTTCCACATGCTGGCTGTGTGATGTTTACTGTCCTAAGACTGAGCTACTGAGCCTGTTCTCTGTCTATCTCTGTGGTGCTGTGGATCTTAGTTACATTCCATTCAATGCAATCTCTCAGCCCCATCCCCCCACCCCCCAGCCTGTGCTGTGTTGTGGACAAACTGCAATGAAGTGAACTAGTCTTTAATTTGTCTTCTGATTAATTTGCACTCACGTGTTTAAAAATCGGAACCCTCTCACTGGCCAAAAAACAAAAGAAAAAAGAATGATTTATGGCTTTTATTATTCTTACTGCACACTATGGGTCTTAAGCAGAATTTTCTTTTTTTTTTTTTGTCTTTGATTTTCATCTGTCTTGTTTTTTTTCTTATTCCTGAATATTTTGTAGACATAACAAGTGCCTCGCTTTAGGTGTTAGGAGACGTTTCTGTGTTACTGACACCACTAACAACAATCAATCCATGAAGCCACCATGCCTTATCGGTTGCATCCAAGAAATGGACATGAAGAGCTAAGACAACGTTTGATAAGGGAAAGCCATTCTACTTTTTTTTTTTTTTTTTTTGAGTCAAAGTGTTCAAAATAATTTGATTTAAGTTATAGAGACTATAAGGAGGCATGTTTCACTGTGGGCTTTACAAACATCAAGGTCATTGATTTAATATTAATCATCTTCTTTCAGTTTTCTTCTTCTTCTTTCTTCCGCTTCTGATTATTTTTCATCGTCTGTTCCTCCTCCGTTTCCTCTCGCTGGCTACGTGGACGAAAAGGATCATAAAGCACAACTCTTTTCTAAACATAAATAAATAAATAAATGCATGTTTTCTCAGGTTCCAGTAATGGTTGAATAGTGTATGGTGAAAATATATACAAAGAATATAAAAAATTAAAATAAAAAAAAAAAAAAAGAGTAGAAATTTTGTTGCTGCTTGAATCTGACAAACAAAACTGAGTAGAAAATTTGCCAAAAAGTGCCAGTGAAAGGGCTGCCGCCATTCTCTTATGAAAAAAAAAAAAAAAAAAAAATCAGCTGTTTAGCCGTGACTGCGCAATGGTTTTCAGTATAGCATATTTTATCTGAAAAAAGACCTATTTATCATTAATATTAAAGCAATAGTGCATTAATGCGGATGAGTGTGTGTTATATGATGAAATGGGTGAGTGTTTTAGCTGTAAATGTTAGATTCACATTTGGTGGAATTTTGTACTTTAATTTATTATTACTATTAATAATGACATCATGATCTGAAAGTTTGCATTGCTAAACCCAAACGGTTAGTTTTAATTTTGTTTTGTTTTTTAATCTCATGGCTTATATATTATCCTTTTATATGTGCTCTTTTTGTATTAAACTGGATTAAATGGAGTTTTTGGCTGTTTTTTTATTATTATTATATTTTTGCATGGTAATAATTTACCATTGGTTAGATATATTTATCTGTATGAGGTCACTTGATGTTGGATGAGATGTTTAATGAATAAATGTAAAACAGAGAGAGAAGGGAAATAATCAAATTATTTGGTTTAAAACAACAAAAGAATGAGATATTTTATAAATGTTATGTTTTTATTATAAAATAAGTGAGTAAACTATTTCTTATTTCTCAAGATTTTTTGTAAAAAATGGCACATTCTTTTTTTCCCCAACAAAAGACATTTTTGTGACTAGAACCATAAAAGAATTTTTAAAATATCCATGAATGCAAAACATATGCTTTCGTACTCGAGATATAAAATGTGCCAGAACTCTTTTTGGTCATTATTTTAAACATAAGGACATTCCTCCTGTTGTTGGCCCTTGCAAATAGTATTATTACTATTATAATAGTATTATTTTTAATATTTTGGGTAGATGACTCTGGCAATCTGTCCATCAGCCCTATTAGTGTCCAGCCACTTCCCGCAGAGAAAAATCACGGTGACGCCGTTGGCCGTGTTGGTGATTTCCACTCGATCGAGCAACCATCCGGGGCTGACGCCAGAGTTGTCGTGTTCTATTCTAACTCTCTGCAGCTCGCCCATGTCCAACATCTCCAACAGGAAACGGTCTGTCTGGTTCCGTTCGAAAAGGTTACGGAATTTCTGCCGCAGCTGCCGACGACCTGAATCTCCGTTTGAGCCGTAGATGGTAATGAAAACGTTGGCGTCTGTCCCCGCTCCCTTCTCATCACCTGTGATGACGATGATCTCGTACTTGACGGGCACCAGGCTGCGAGCTTTGCTGGCGAAGCTCTCGACGGACTTTTTGCACTCAAAAGTGAGGAAATCATCCCTCCTTGCAGAGAGGGGGATGAGGGCATTGCAGTAGAAGATGTACCTGAGCAGAGATGGAAGCAAATATTCAACATTGATCCAAATGATAAATGAATGGTTGCTGTGGATCACTGAGGAGTAGCAGTTTTACTTGTTTCCGAGTTCCTTTTCGGTCACAACAATCTCCTCTACATGCCAGTAAACCTCTCCCTTTACTTTCTTTCCATCTTTGGGTGTGTGGCCCAAGCAGATAGCAGCAATGTCACCAAGATTCTTTGACGAAAACTCAAATCTGTCAACGTTTCCCCTGAAAAGAGACGATTTAATTTACATTCATGTCACAAACATTTTTTTTAATATTCTAATAGGTTGGTGGGATTAGCATAAGCTGAAAGTGGGAACTAAAGGAAAAAAAAACACTTTTTTATGCAAAAAAAAAAAGCTGTAGGTGATTGAATTCAAGTTACAACTAGCACTTACTGCAAAAACCTCTTCTTCTTTGAAGAGTTCTCCATTACAAATTCCTTTGACCGAGCCTTCTTTCCCTCAAGTATGATCCATGCATTCTCTTTGGTTTCAGCTGTGTCTCCAGTCGTAACACAGATTTCATATTCTGTCAAAGAGGAAAACACAATAACACAATTCAGCTGTCTTTAAGCAGAAACAGCAGAATTTCTAGAAAAATCCATAGAACTCCCTTAAACAGCTTCTAGGGATGTTGTAATAAAACCTTACTTGTCTTCTCATTGAGGTCTAAATAGTCATTGTTAGCACAGGCCAGTTCTCTTATTATTTGTCCATCATCATCACTCTTGGAAAGCCAGCGGTCACATGGGAAACGAAAAGTTTTGTCCAGAGTCTCATCCTTCACGTCAATGTGCTCCAAGTGCCAGCCAGGAGCGATACCTGGATCAGGTGGAGAAAGAAAAAAAAAACAAGCAAACACCAGTCAGCTCATCTATTTTGGGGGGGGGGGGATCCAAATAGTACAGGAAATAAGGATGTCTTAGATTTGATTATCTACTTTCTAGCTGTCATTAAATATGATTTGGTAGTTTACTTTACAAACTTTGTCATCAAATATTATACAAAACAAAGTTATATTATAGTTATAAGAAATAGCAAAGACGGAAAGTGTGTCTCCTAATCCCCAAATAAAATTATCTTGCACACAACTGATCTTTATCAACAAAGATAAAAACAAGGTTTATCAGACAAGACTGATGGTCATTTGAATTTTACTTTTATTAACACAGAGAATTTAATAAATAAGAGGCTGACCTGTATTATCATGCCACACTCGTACTTTGGAGAGATCTCCCAGACTGAGAACATCTGAGAAGTGAAACGTGTCCACCTGCTTGCGTTCAAACTTGTTGGACTTGTTGCTTTCTTTCAGTGCCAGGGTTCCCGTGTCTCCATTCTCTCCAAAAACGATGATCCACACACGGGCATCAGTGCCAGCCGCTGACAAGACAAAAAATACAAAAACATTTTGTTGTTAATTTCTAATATATTTTCATAGTATCAGCTATAACATGTAATTTGCATGCATGTCTGGATCAGAATTCTTCCCAGAGCCTCGGTATTTAATGCAGAGTTGCATCTTTAGTCTTCTAGTAACTGCCAGAGGCAGAGAACAGTCCTTTGAAGTCAGCTCAGATTTCATATTGATCAGAAATGCAAGTGTGAAAACACTGCAGGAGATGGTGCAGGAGTGTGGAGGACTTCTGAGGAGGAAGTCTTTTATCACAGAGAAGGAGTCAAACATGAATTATTTCCCCCGAAACTCTGCTGGAAAACATCTTTACAAAGACGGAGTCAAATAAGGATGAGAAACATCTTCAGTTGACAGACATTTAGTATTTTGTCTGTCAGAGTTAGTGAGTTCCCTTTGCTGTAGATGTCAGATGTTCGCTGATCAGAAGATTTTGTAACTGCCAGAAGATGCTTCCCTTTGAATGTGGTGTGAAAAGATAAAAAAAAAAGCATTTGACAGATGAAATGTCTGTTAACTACTGAGTCTCTTGGGATCTTCCATATAGGGTTGAAGGGTTTCAGTGATGAAAGAGGTCGTCTGAGCTGCTCTGCTCAGTTTGGACATCCTGGGAATTGACCTACTATTGACCCAAAGATGAAAGGCTGGCTGAGATGGATGACTGTCTGCCTGATATGTCTTTTCTAACTGTCTTTGAGCCTGTTTTAAGTACGATGTTTCCCCAAAGTCTCTCCAACATGTTCATCCAGGAGAATCCGGGTTTATATCTGTTCAAATTGCAGTGAGCTTACCTGCAACATCACTAGTCTTGACCTGGATGGTGTAGGTGGTGAGCTCCACCATCACTTCCTCGTCCACCACAGCAGGCATCTCACAGATCATGATCCTCTTCGGTCCTCGCGTCCTGGACAGCCACTCCTCATAGGTGAACACAGACTCCTCCTCTGTGGTCAGGTTACGCATGATCACCTAGATGCACAGTGGTAGCTTTTTAAACGTTAACCTGACTTTACATTGAGTTTGGGATCAGCGTAAACGTATCACTGACTGCAGTGAGACACAGTGATGGATTATAAATAACATCAGGGCAGATGGGAAAATATTGATTTGGCGTTTGTAAAATTTGGGTCAGTATTGATTATGTGATTATGTTTTTTTTCTAGATCTGTTTGCAAAAATATCTCATAAACCACAGAACAATAACTGGATATGCACCTACAACTAATCAGCTTTTAAAATCTGTCATGTTTCGTCACCTGTCTGACCACTTCCTGTTATTTTCTTTTAGTTATCCACATTTTAGTATTAGTTTTTCAGTTTATTTCAGTTGCTTGGCCCCATTGTTTTCCTCTTGCCTCTGTTCTGCTGCACACCCTCATTATCACTCATTAGTTTGGTTAGTGGAGGAGCAGACAGGTTGCTGGTACAGTGGGGCAAAAAAGTATTTAGTCAGCCACCAATTGTGTAAGTTCTCCCACTTAAAAAGATCAGAGAGGCCTGTAATTTTCATCATAGGTATACCTCAACTATGAGAGACAAAATGAGGAAAAAAAATCCAGAAAATCACATTGTCTGATTTTTAAAGAATTTATTTGCAAATTATGGTGGAAAATAAGTATTTGGTCACCTACAAACAAGTAAGATTTCTGGCTTTCACAGACCTGTAACTTCTTTAAGAGGCTCCTCGGTCCTCCACTCGTTACCTGTATTAATGGCACCTGTGTGAACTCGTTATCAGTATAAAAGACACCTGTCCACAACCTCAAACAGTCACGCTCCAAACTCCACTATGGCCAAGACCAAAGAGCTGTCAAAGGACACCAGAAACAAAATTGTAGACCTTCACCAGGCTGGGAAGACTGAATCTGCAATAGGTAAGCAGCTTGGTGTGAAGAAATCAACTGTGGGAGCAATTATTAGAAAATGGAAGACATACAAGACCACTGATAATCTCCCTCGATCTGGGGCTCCACGCAAGATCTCACCCCGTGGGGTCAAAATGATCACAAGAACGGTGAGCAAAAATCCCAGAACCACACGGAGGGACCTAGTGAATGACCTGCAGAGAGCTGGGACCAAAGTAACAAAGGCTACCATCAGTAACACACTACGCCGCCAGGGACTCAAATCCTGCAGTGCCAGACGTGTCCCCCTGCTGAAGCCAGGACACGTCCAGGCCCGTCTGCGGTTTGCTAGAGAGCATTTGGATGATCCAGAAGAGGATTGGGAGAACATCATATGGTCAGATGAAACCAAAATAGAACTTTTTGGTAGAAACTCAACTTGTCGTGTTTGGAGGGGAAAGAATGCTGAGTTGGATCCAAAGAACACCATACCTACTGTAAAGCATGGGGGTGGAAACATCATGCTTTGGGGCTGTTTTTCTGCAAGGGGACCAGGACGACTGATCCGTGTAAAGGAAAGAATGAATGGGGCCATGTATCGTAAGATTTTGAGTGAAAACCTCCTTCCATCAGCAAGGGCATTGAAAATGAGACGTGGCTGGGTCTTTCAGCATGACAATGATCCCAAACACACCGCCCGGGCAACGAAGGAGTGGCTTCGTAAGAAGCATTTCAAGGTCCTGGAGTGGCCTAGCCAGTCTCCAGATCTCAACCCCATAGAAAATCTCTGGAGGGAGTTGAAAGTCCGTGTTGCCCAGCGTCAGCCCCAAAACATCACTGCTCTAGAGGAGATCTGCATGGAGGAATGGGCCAAAATACCAGCAACAGTGTGTGAAAACCTTGTGAAGACTTACAGAAAACGTTTGACCTCTGTCATTGCCAACAAAGGCTATATAACAAAGTATTGAGATTAACTTTTGTTATTGACCAAATACTTATTTTCCACCATAATTTGCAAATAAATTCTTTAAAAATCAGACAATGTGATTTTCTGGATTTTTTTTCCTCATTTTGTCTCTCATAGTTGAGGTATACCTATGATGAAAATTACAGGCCTCTCTGATCTTTTTAAGTGGGAGAACTTACACAATTGGTGGCTGACTAAATACTTTTTTGCCCCACTGTATATTGAAGAGCTAAGAGCGTTCTAGTCCAGTGCATCAGTTTCCTCAGATGATAAACTTCAACAACGGAGCTCCGTTAGCGCTGCTTCTCTATGTATTTATTTGGATCAGTTACACGGCTGGATGTCCTCCCAGCACATCGTTACGTTTGTTTTACACGCTGCATTTTATAAAAAGGCAGAAGATCCGCTTGTAATGTTGAATGCACAAGTTTCAGTGCAGAGTCAATTCAAGGAGACCTTCACAGTTGCCGAGTCCCTGGCTGCAGATGGACAGGACCTGGGAATGCACTTGACTGCTCTGCTGCCCTGCAAGCGTTGTGCCTTTACCAGATATGACATTAGCATAAGAAATGCGTTCTGTTTGATCAAAGATTTCAGCCTGAATGTTAAGGTGGGCGCTGATTTGTAACTTCAGGAGAAAATCGGTCTGGTGGAACAATATGGAAAATAACACACATCTAAAGGACGTGTATGAGAGTCGGGAAACAGGAACTGACCCTGTCAAGAAACCAGTCAGGTCGACTGCCAGAGCCGTCAATACGAAGTCTTAATTTTTTTAACGGCTCTATGTCGTCGATCTCCATGCTGAAAGTGTCTTCCTGACCTCGCTCGAACCTGTTATCCAACACAAACAACGCATAATAATAAATCATACAAGTAGTAATATTCAATAAAAATAAGAAATATTAACAGTTCTGGTTACCTGTCCTCGTTCTTCTCCAGCAGCATCTCTTCTGTGCTGCCGTTGGCACCAAACACAGACATGAAGATCTTGGTGTCTGTTCCTGCATTCTGCACGTCTCCTGTTACAACCGTCACCTCATAGATAATCTATGCAAACAGACGTTTTATTCATTTTATTTTTCCACAAAACAAATGTCAAAAATCAGTATTTGATTTCTACAAGAATATTTAGTCATTTTGAATCCAAAGAACAACATATACAGCACTAAGCTGTTATGATACATATCATCCTCACTCACTTTTTAGGTATTTAATAGCCCTTAATAGGGTTCCCCCAACACCCTAAATCCCAGAGTTCCACTTGCTGGATCTACAAATTACATTTGCACCTGTCCAGATGTATGTACCTTCTGAGATATAGCGATGGCCTCTGCATCCAGCACATTGAATACTCTAGCAGTCAAGCCATCGCCGCGATCTTTGGCCAGCCAGCACTTGCAAGCGAAGATATATTTGACCCCTTTGGTTGGCACAGCAACAGCCAGCTCATCAACGAGCCAGCAGCTTTCTGGAGTGGCTCCATCATGGCCGAGCTGCAGGGAGGGAAATAACAATCACTTCAAGCAACAGCGCCATGTTTTTCTGCTCTCTCCCGTGTGTGTGTGT
>SSNP01000013.1:4524219-4579398 GCA_006937955.1 Pachypanchax playfairii | reverse complement strand
ATGAAAGAGGTCGTCTGAGCTGCTCTGCTCAGTTTGGACATCCTGGGAATTGACCTACTATTGACCCAAAGATGAAAGGCTGGCTGAGATGGATGACTGTCTGCCTGATATGTCTTTTCTAACTGTCTTTGAGCCTGTTTTAAGTACGATGTTTCCCCAAAGTCTCTCCAACATGTTCATCCAGGAGAATCCGGGTTTATATCTGTTCAAATTGCAGTGAGCTTACCTGCAACATCACTAGTCTTGACCTGGATGGTGTAGGTGGTGAGCTCCACCATCACTTCCTCGTCCACCACAGCAGGCATCTCACAGATCATGATCCTCTTCGGTCCTCGCGTCCTGGACAGCCACTCCTCATAGGTGAACACAGACTCCTCCTCTGTGGTCAGGTTACGCATGATCACCTAGATGCACAGTGGTAGCTTTTTAAACGTTAACCTGACTTTACATTGAGTTTGGGATCAGCGTAAATGTATCACTGACTGCAGTGAGACACAGTGATGGATTATAAATAACATCAGAGCAAATGGGAAAATATTGATTTGGCGTTTGTAAAATTTGGGTCAGTATTGATTATGTGATTATGTTTTTTTTCTAGATCTGTTTGCAAAAATATCTCATAAACCACAGAACAATAACTGGATATGCACCTACAACTAATCAGCTTTTAAAATCTGTCATGTTTCGTCACCTGTCTGACCACTTCCTGTTATTTTCTTTTAGTTATACACACGTTAGTATTAGTTTTTCAGTTTATTTCAGTTGCTTGGCCCCATTGTTTTCCTCTTGCCTCTGTTCTGCTGCACACCCTCATTATCACTCATTAGTTTGGTTAGTGGAGGAGCAGACAGGTTGCTGGTATATTGAAGAGCTAAGAGCGTTCTAGTCCAGTGCATCAGTTTCCTCAGATGATAAACTTCAACAACGGAGCTCCGTTAGCGCTGCTTCTCTATGTATTTATTTGGATCAGTTACACGGCTGGATGTCCTCCCAGCACATCGTTACGTTTGTTTTACACGCTGCATTTTATAAAAAGGCAGAAGATCCGCTTGTAATGTTGAATGCACAAGTTTCAGTGCAGAGTCAATTCAAGGAGACCTTCACAGTTGCCGAGTCCCTGGCTGCAGATGGACAGGACCTGGGAATGCACTTGACTGCTCTGCTGCCCTGCAAGCGTTGTGCCTTTACCAGATATGACATTAGCATAAGAAATGCGTTCTGTTTGATCAAAGATTTCAGCCTGAATGTTAAGGTGGGCGCTGATTTGTAACTTCAGGAGAAAATCGGTCTGGTGGAACAATATGGAAAATAACACACATCTAAAGGACGTGTATGAGAGTCGGGAAACAGGAACTGACCCTGTCAAGAAACCAGTCAGGTCGACTGCCAGAGCCGTCAATACGAAGTCTTAATTTTTTTAACGGCTCTATGTCGTCGATCTCCATGCTGAAAGTGTCTTCCTGACCTCGCTCGAACCTGTTATCCAACACAAACAACGCATAATAATAAATCATACAAGTAGTAATATTCAATAAAAATAAGAAATATTAACAGTTCTGGTTACCTGTCCTCGTTCTTCTCCAGCAGCATCTCTTCTGTGCTGCCGTTGGCACCAAACACAGACATGAAGATCTTGGTGTCTGTTCCTGCATTCTGCACGTCTCCTGTTACAACCGTCACCTCATAGATAATCTATGCAAACAGACGTTTTATTCATTTTATTTTTCCACAAAACAAATGTCAAAAATCAGTATTTGATTTCTACAAGAATATTTAGTCATTTTGAATCCAAAGAACAACATATACAGCACTAAGCTGTTATGATACATATCATCCTCACTCACTTTTTAGGTATTTAATAGCCCTTAATAGGGTTCCCCCAACACCCTAAATCCCAGAGTTCCACTTGCTGGATCTACAAATTACATTTGCACCTGTCCAGATGTATGTACCTTCTGAGATATAGCGATGGCCTCTGCATCCAGCACATTGAATACTCTAGCAGTCAAGCCATCGCCGCGATCTTTGGCCAGCCAGCACTTGCAAGCGAAGATATATTTGACCCCTTTGGTTGGCACAGCAACAGCCAGCTCATCAACGAGCCAGCAGCTTTCTGGAGTGGCTCCATCATGGCCGAGCTGCAGGGAGGGAAATAACAATCACTTCAAGCAACAGCGCCATGTTTTTCTGCTCTCTCCCGTGTGTGTGTGTGTCAAAAAGCATTCCTCATTCCTCACAGTCACTCACCTCGACCTTTTTAAACTCCCCCACATCTGAACCGTGCACCTCATAACTCTCTAAAGAGCCGGCCTGAAAGCCCTTCCTCCCATCCGGCAGGTCCAGCCACAGCCTCTCTGTCTGGGCTTGATCAGACCCGATAATGATCACATAAGCCCTGCTGGTGGTACTGGCATCACGCTCCACTCCAGTACAAATGGTGACATGGTAAGGTATGACTGCATAGGAGGATATACTTGTTTAATAAATTGGAAACATGCAAATAATAATAATAATAAAAAATTATGATGACACAAGTGTTTCTTACTTGGAAGCTCAATTTCTTCTTCTTTCTTCTTCTTGTTCTTCTTGTTCATGTTGCTGTCGACACTCTTCAGAGTCAGGGATAAGTTCTTTTGACCGTTCAGGCTCTCTCGAACACCTTCATAACCCTGAAATACAAAAGTCAAACTCATTGATTTAGACAAAAACACAGATGTCCACGCTCCTAAAAGTCTGCGGTGCGATCGACAGTAATGGGACAAATAAACGTGACAAAGTAAAAACACTGATGTCTGCAGCTGATAGGGGCGGGCTGTCAGAAGCATCTGTAAATAAGGCTGAGAAAAATATGTTATAGTCTCGCAAAAAAGTAATAAAAATCTCATGGGAAGTGAGTCTCAGCAATTTACAAAATAAGAGAACATTTTAAGTTTGTAATAAATGCATATTTATTTAAAAAGCCATAGACTATCTTTAAAAAACTGCAGTATAATGAAGTTTTTGTTGGATCATGGGTTTTTAAACAAGGAAGTAATAGCTCTAAGTGTGAAAGGGCCAACAGCACATCAAATCAAGTTTTTTCTTTTCATCTAAAGTGCTAAAAACCAAAACGACTGTCATATTTCTGACTGTAACAAATAACTTGTGATATTGGAGCACAACTGTCAGGTGCACTGAAAACAAAATCTAATGTTTCACATGAAAATGAGTCTAACATCAAACTGGTATATACTGCAAAAGCAAAAACGAGCTCTTGATTATTTCAATTTTAGCAGAAACTAAGTTCAGAAACAGAGACCGCAAATCATGAAACTACACTGTGCTGGAGAAATCCAAAAAATAAGACAGAAACATCTTGCCAACCCAGTATTCATTGAACCAGTTTGCAGAAAGATCGATTCAGAAATGTAGGTAAGTAGTAAAGTAAGTAAACTATATTTGTATAGTACTTTTCACCAATTGCTTCACAGTAGTAAAAATAATTATAAGAACATGTGATCAAGATAAATAGGGTGAAAGCAACCAAACAGCTCTGGGTCAGATTTGCCAAAACAAATATGTTTTAGATGCTTTTTGAAGACGTCCACTGAGTCCAGAGAGCGTAGGTCTGATGGAAGTTCCTTCCAAAGGTGAGGTGCGGTGGATTCGAACAATCAGTTGGTATTTTAAAAAGTTCATGGAACCATCATCAAGTTTCTGCCCAGATGATCCCAAGCTTCCAGATGTGCTGTAGCGCTTAACTGAGTCAGTGTTGTAAATTGGAGGTTGAGCAAATGTCAGCGCCAAGATTTGAAATTGGACAACAACAGGGATCCAGTGAAGAGTCTTTAAAACCAGTATAATGTCAGACTCAGGGCCGGTTCTGGGCATAGGCAGACTAAGCAATTGCCTAGGGCGCCCTCTACTGGAGTGGGCGCCAAATCCTCCTTTTTTTTTTTGGACAATCTGTTGGACACACCATTCATCTCATGTAAAGAGCAAAATAAGAAATAATTAAATATTTATTTATAGCTATCTATTATCTCTACTGTTCATTTTAGTATAAATAAATATTTTTTGCAACGTAATCCAGTTATTGAGTTACGTTGTTTCTGTTCTGGGCGGTAGGGGGCGCCAAAATCCTTTTTTGCCTAGGGCACCATGCAGCTCAGGGCCGGTCCTGATCAGACTTCCTGTTTGCAGCTGAGGTTTGGACATTCTGGAAGTGAGCCAGCTGTTTCTTATTGAGACAGGCTGTTGCAGTGGTTGAGCCACGAGGACACCAGCATGTAAAGGATCATTTAAAGCTCCTCCGTGGACACTATGGATCTGAGTTTAGTGATACTGTGCAGCTGAAAGAAGCAGGTTTTGACCAGCTGCCAGCTGATTGAGTGACGTCACTTCATCAGAGATCACCTCAAGATTCCTCAGTTTAGTTTTAGTTCATCTAAGTGCTGCTTAATAGTTGAAATAACACTATCTAGTCGTAATAATGAGCATCTCTGAGACTGTTGTCATTTAATCGCTTCTTGGTTTGGGTCAAGCCATTAATGACGGTATGCAGTTTTATAGTTTATTTTTTTGTGTTTGGAATTTTTTGGTATGGAGTATTGTTTTTGATCACCTGTTTATTAGGTAACCAGAATTTGAGACTTTCTGCATTTTGAATTTGTTAGTTTTGTAGTTTATTTCCCTCAGATCTCTCTCTTACTCAGCTCCTCTCACCTGTTTCCCTCCCTCATCAACTTACTGATGGCTTAGGAAGGTAATCTGTGGATTTCTTTGTCCCATATTATTCCTACATACTGGTGTTATTTCTAAAGGACATTTTTCAGCTTTGACTATCTAAAAGTTTCCCATTAATTGTTGCATTTTCCAGGACAATAGTAAATAAATCTTTAAATTAAAAAACAACAGATCTTAATATGATTGAATCGCTCTACTGTTTGCATCATCTGAAGCACAAACAAAATAATATTAGAACATAAATGACAAGTTGATGTTCTAGAAATATTCATGATGAATTGATCCTGCAATTGTTCAGAGCTTTTTCTTTTATCTTGGAAGATTTTTTAGCCGAATCTTTCCTTTTTAAACTTGTAGGTTGATATTACTTTATCTAACACAGTACATAATGTGATATTTGTACATGTTACCTTGACATAGAAGACTCTTTCAATGCGTCGGTCCTCCCTTTTTCTGGAGAGCCAGCGTTCACATAAGAAAAGGTAAACCTCTTCTGTATCTACATCAAAGACCTCCACCTGGTCCAAGTACCAGTCAGCGCTCACCATGCTGTTATCATGCCGAATTTTTATTTTGAAAACCTGTCCAAGGTCAACCGCTTCTATTGTGAATTTATCAACCTAAGAGGAAAAAACACTGATGATTAAGCTGATTGTGTTCTTTGTGCATTGTTTTATATTTAGAACTGAACTGAAATGACAGCGGGTATAAGTTTTCTTACAGATCCTCTCTCAAACTTGTTTTTGCTTGTCTCAGATTTGCTCAATTTTCTCTCTCCGGTGTCCCCCAGGTCTCCGTAAATTGTGAGGAAGACGTTAGCATCAGTTCCAGCTCCGCTAACATCGCCGGTCATCACTGACACATTGTAGGTGTGAGCTGGGGGGGGTGGTAATAATCACAGACAGAATGGTTTAAAGGAATTCTCCAAAAATGATCTTTTAAGTGAATAAAACCAGGACTCAACATACTCTCCAGGGCATCTTCCACTTCAACCTCCGTCACTTTCAGACTGCCATCTCTAGAAAGTTTCTCTGTGATTATGTCAGAAGGTACCAGCTCTCTCACTGTCTCGCCATCATCCTCAGACTTGGCAAGCCAGCGCTCACAAGGAAAGATGACCGTTTCTGAACCCTACGAAGAAAGAAACAGATGATCAGAATACTGCATCTGAACTCAGTGTTTTGAGGTCATAATAAAACCACATTGCTGGGGTGCTGTTTTATGAGAAGAATATCTCCACCTACTGACCAGAACGTGTGTTGGATGTGAGCAAGCTGCTGCATCAAATACCACCATTTTTAAAGACTTGCTTACAAATACAGAAATCATAAGAAACAGGAACAGATGGTGTTTGTCCCAGAGTCCCCTATGCAGATGGAACTCTGCAGCATCTCTTCAACCTTAGAAAACCTCATCAATCGGTCTTACATGACTACAGGCCTGTCGCCCTGAACATCTTAGGTCATGAAAGTCTAGTAGAGGCTCATGTTGGTCCACCTGAATAAGTAAACAAGCACATTTCAGGACCCTCTGCAGTTTGTTTATCACTGTAGGGTTGGAGTGGAAGACGCCATCATACATCTGCTTCAACAAATCCACTGTCATCTGGATAAAGCAGGCAGCACTGTGAGGATCATGTTCTTTCTCTAGTGCGTTTAATACAGTTCAGCTACTTTACTGTGTAAAACCCTCCGGAAGGTAAGACGAGACAGAGACTGGACTTCCTGAGGACGTTTAGATCCTTCAACATTTGCAGCAAGATGTTGAAGATCTTTTATAAGTCTGTTGTCTGTTGGGGGTGGAGCATCAGAGCATGTGATGTAAAGAGTCTGAACAAACTGATAAAAGGAGGCTGGTTCTGATCTGGATCGTTTTGAGTTGATTGTCAAAAGCAGGGTGAAGAACATGATGGAAAACCCTCATCATCCTCTTCACAACACAGTAACTCAACAACATTGTCTTCAGTCAGAAGCTTCTTCTGATCTGCTGCAACATAAAACACTACAGGAGAACCTTCATGTCCACAGCTAGAACCTTCTATAATCACTCTCTGAAGAAGAACTGAGTTACAACAACACTCTAATTTCTCTTTGGGGAGTAACAAAGTATTTTTTTTATTTGAATTCAGTTGAATAGTTTTTGAACAGTGCATAAAGCATGATGTGCAATTTTACTGAAAAGAAAAGAAATTTGATGTTAATTTACTGAATTTATTAGACAGCTTAACTAACAAAACACAACTTTGACTAGTTGAATATATTATCAAAACATTGAACTGTTGTAAACTGTAAAATAATGAACATAAATAATGTGAAATACTACTAACATGCTTGACATTCATAATTACCTCATATATTAGCACACCCAAATAGAGCAAATGTTTCCAGACTCTAAGATTCAGACTTTTTATTTATTAAACTTATTCTCCACCACTGTGTCAGACTTTACCTTTCCTTTTCTGAGCAGACGTCTGATCTCCACTCTGTCCAAATGCCAGCCTGGGTTGACCCCACGGTTGTCATGACCGATGCGGATCTTCTCGATTACATCCCCCACATCTTCTAACTGTACAGGGTTAACGATCACATTACCAGTTTAACAGTGTTTTTCGTATCATTTTTTCCAATAAAACCTAAAACATAAATGCTTGATGAACATAAACTTGATAAATGCACCAAGTTTATTTACACGGTTTACAAATTTAAACTGTACCTCAACAATAAACATGTCCTCAGCTCCTCTTTCAAAGTACATTCTCCTCTCCCTTTTGTTGACACACAAAGACTTCTGCTGGGTGCACACCGCATTTCTTCCATACAACACAATGAACACATCTGCATCTGTTCCAGCTCCAAACACATCACTCGTGAAGGTTTTAATTTCATAGGGAACAACTAGAAAAACAAAAAGCAGGTCAGTGCATCAAACGTGAATCCTCCTTAAAATAAGTGAAACATATTACTTTAATTCTAGGAGTTACATGGGGTGTAAAACTCTGTCTGAAGAGAATTAGGGAAGAGATCCCTGATGATGTCGCCATCATCCTCCCCTCGATCCAACCAACGGCCGCATGGGAAGCGCAACTTCTGACCCAGGGACTGAGCGTCAATCTCCACCCAGTCAAGAAACCAACCTGCTGAGCCTCCCCCTGATACATGAATATAAACAGTGACAACACATATCGATGAATTCGGAAGAATTCTGCATTATTTACAACACAGTTTGGAGGTTCGTCTTATCGCACCGCAGTTGTCGTGTCCAATGCGTAGCTTTTGCAAGGGTCCAAGGTCCACAGCTTCCACAGTGAACTCATCGATCATACCCTGCTCAAACTTATTTTTATGAGTCTTTGAAGCCTTCAGGGTAATTATTCCTGCAGAGATGTAAATCCCGATGGGTCTAATGTTTGAAAACGTGTGCAGATAATAAAATAATAGTCTGAATTGTTACCTGTGTCATCCTTGGTGCCATACAGGGTCATAAAGACATTGGCATCCGTTCCTGCGTATTTCTTGTCACCAGTTTTTATCCTGACCGTGTATGTTGTAGACATGGCTGTAATAAAATGAAACACACACAAAAAATTTTTATTTTTTAATTAACTTTAACAATACATGATGAAAAAGATGAATTATTAGTGTGCCACTTCACAACTCCTTATTGTGAGGAGTCGTAGAGATACGCTCACCCTTCTGTTCCAAACCAAGTGTTGCTTCCGAGTCTTCTTCATCTTCATCCCCCTTCCTCATAAAGGCTTCATCCACAGGGACCAGCTCCCGAGCTAGTTGTCCATCGTCCTCATCAACAGCAAGCCAGCGCTTACATGGGAAAAAGTACCTAAAACACAACATTTGATATCACTGATACATCATGAACATTTCACATAGAATCTAAATCTGATACCATTCCACACCACATGGAGGCGCTCTACTAACACTTGTTAAAACACCTCTTCTTTACTATTTTATAAGAATACAGTCAGAATTGTTTTTCTGGTAAATGACCTGTAGAATTGCTTTGAACTGACACTATAAATAAAACTTCAATGAATAAAAAAAATCTATGTATTTGTGTGAATATACAGTGACACCTCTTGACTAGGTTAGGATACTAAGTGCTATTGTGTACTTCTTGGCTCACGTTGCATCTTCTTTGCTGTCGACTATTTCCACTCGGTCCAAAAACCAGCCAGCACTGGCCTGGCTGTTGTCATGACGAATCCTTAGCTTCTTCAGGACCCCAAGATCCACAGCTGTGAGACTGAAAACATCCTCCTATGTCGCGCACAAATTATTCACATATGACTGAAAACTAAATCACATATAGGATGTATATAAGTATGTTTATAATAAAATACACATTTCAAGCCAGGAGTTAAGCAATCTGGACAACGCAGTTTTCTCTTTGTGGCAAAAAAGCACATTTAAAAATATTTTTAAAAATTTCCTTTACCCCAACAATGTATTTAAATGTCATTAAAATGAGATACCATATACCTTTCCTTTCTCAAATTTATTTAGGTGGTTGGATTTCCTGAGCCACCGTTCCCCTGTGTCTCCAGTCTCTCCATAGATGTTAATGTACACATTGGCATCAGTCCCCGCCCCCCACATTGTCCCAGTGTACACATACACCTCATATGACTTCACTGAAAGCAAAACACAATATATTCAGTGACATTTTAACGATGCACATGATGGCGTCAGTCTAATTATATTTGATTTGTCTTGGGGATTTACAATTGTCTACTTACACTCCAAGTCTTCGTTGTCCTCAGTCAACAACTCAACAACAATCTCTCCATCCTCCTCATCCCTGGCCAGCCAGCGGTTACAAGGAAAAGCGTATGTCTCCACCACTTCCTGTAGCTCCTCTATTATCTCCACCTCCTCTTCTTCTTTCTTCTTCTTTTTCTTGTCCTTCTTCTTGTCTTTCTTGGTTGTCTCTTCTTTTTTGACCTCGATCTGCACCATGGCCATCGTCAGTCTCTTAATGTCCACCGTCTCAAGAAACCATCCATCGCCGATACCTTTGCCATCATGGAAGATGCGTATCTTATAGATCCTTCCAACATCCAGAGCTTCAATCTGGGTTTATATGGAAGAGAAAATATTCAAAGTAGAAACTTTTTTTTTATAGCTGTTGAGAGAACATTGGACTTCACGCAGACCTTGAAGATTTCGGTGGTGCCACGTTCAAAATTGTTGGAGCGACTTTTCAGTGTGAGGATTTCAGTTTTTCCTTCCTCTCCATAGATCTGACAGAAGACGTTAGCGTTGGTTCCAGCAGCACGTATGTCCCCTGTGACCACTGTTACTTCATAGTTGATCACTGTTGAGGAGAAGCCATGAGAGGATTGGGATAGGGTAAAAAAATATATATCAAGAAGAGAAGCATAGCCTACTTTAGTTTTTTTTTTTTTTTTTCAATTTACATTTTTCAATTTCCAACACCTCACTGGGATAGATTTCCACCTCTACTTTGCCATCAGCCTCATCCTTACAAAGCCAGCGGTGGCTTGGAAACATGTACTGCAACCCATGAATTGGGACAGAAATTTGCACGCTGTCCAGAAACCATCCAGCTCTCAAGCCCTCGTTTGTATGACCAATCAGGAGACGGTTAATCTACACAAACAGATTGACAAAAGTATTTAAACCTGAGTTATCCGTCAGGCACATGACCATCTAAAGAACTTGCCTTTCCAACGTCAAAGGTGTCAAGGATGAAGACATCAGTGCGTCCTGTCTCGTAGTAGTTCCTGAGGTCATTGTCGGAGACAGCAAGAGTCACCCTGTCAGTATCACCCTTCTCTCCATACAGCTTCACAAACACTCTGGAGTCTGAACTGGCACCGTTCACACTGCCTGTCTTGATCGCTATGTGGTAACCAACATCTAAAGACAAGTGAAATATGTTTTAAAATACAAATACATTTTTGAAAATTTGAAATGATCAACTGGTTTTATTTGTTTGTGCATGAAAACGTCTTTCTTAGGTCTTACTAAAGAGGCGAAGGCCATCTCCAGCTGGAACCAGCTCGCGGACAATCTGTCCATCGTCCTCATTACGGTCCAACCACCTGGATTTAAAAACACCAGAGACATTGAGATTTATTTCACACCACTTAAAATAATGCTGATATGATTATAGTGTCATAAAAGATGAATTATTTAAATCCTAAAGATGGATTAAAACAGAAGTAAACAATGTCAAAAATGTCAAGACACATGTGAAATATGGGAAAAAATGTAAAAACTAGAACTCTGGTTCACAATTATTTGTACTATAAATGTAAATTAATATAAATGATATAAATAAATATATACATGAATTAACTGCTTCATTTAGAGTTTCTAACCTTTTTCTGCTTAGAAAATCAGACTGACAGACAGAAAGTTTTTCTTTTTTTTTTCAGCAGTAACACTGCACCCATTCTTACAGTTGGACTCCAGTTACAGAACGAATGAGCTGCCCCACCGCATGCATTTAGTGTCCATTTGTAATGTTAAAGCCATCCATCAGTTACCTAATCACTTGAACACATGCCACCAGAGGCCTACTGAACCGCAAGCATGGACAGTTAACCCAATTAGGCTTTTAAAAATACTTGCATAGTTGGAGCTTTATGGCAATTAAGGAAATTAAACTCAAAACTGAAAAGCACTCGGAGAGCGCAGACCTCCGCCAAGTGGACATATTGTAGAAAGTGCAATGTGTCTGTATCCTTAAAGAGGCCATTTCATACACATTTCAGGACTTTGTGGTTATTTCTTAAGTATTAACCAGTAATATGAAACATTTTATATCTAAAAAACATCAGGAAACACTGATTAACAGACTTTTCAATCTGTCTCATTAAAATTTGGCTGGTTCCGGCTCATTCCGTTAGGCTTCGGCAGCAGCGCGTTCATATTCATTATTCAAATTTGCTGGAGTCTGATTGGCTAACAAACTAGCCTATGAGAGCAAGGTATACTGTTTCCTGCCCCGCTGCGCATGGCAACATCAGACGTCGTGTCTCTTTCGGTTTGTTACGTTATGCTAAGTGCTTTTAGCAGCAGCATGCTAGGCGTGGTTTCAACTGCGGGAGCTGATAAATACTAACAAATAAAGGAGTTGTGACATAACAGATACAGGCCGTTCGAACTCGGGAGAACTTGGGTTTTATCGCCACCTGCGTAGTTTGAGACATAAAAACTGAAAGAGAAGTTTTTGGCCTGTTTTCACGCCCACTATGAAGGTAAGAACACCTGTGGAGCTAAAATATTCAACAGAAACCTCAGAAAAACTGTTTTTAATGGAAGGGCCTCTTTAAAAAATCATTTCTGACCTTTCCTGAAAATTTAATCAAAATTAGTTTTTGAGTTATCCTGCTAACAAACCCAGATGAAAACATTACCTCCTTGGCGAAGGTAATAAGCAGAAAACATATACTGTAGTTATTGTATTAATTACCACCACAACAGTTTAGAAAATAAATGTATTTTTATGATGGGATAAAAGAGTGAATATTACTATTTTCAACATTTGGTAATCAACAGACAGTAACAGTTTGAGAGTTATCAATAATGACTGAATTATCAATAACTCTAAAACAGACAGTATCACAATTAAAATTGTGCTCAATTTTGATTGCTCAATTAATGCTCAATTGCATTTTTCATCCTACTTGTTTTTTTAATTTGACAATATCAAGAGCATGTCAAGTGATGTGCAGTGTATTGCCTCACCTGTCACAAGGAAACACAATGGCCGATGACTCAGGTTGTCCATCCTCCCTGACCATCACCTTATCCAGGTACCAACCACAGCCTCCTCCCCGACCGTCATGACCTACTCGGACTCTACGCACCTGGCCCAGGAAGACGGACTCAATGAGAAACTCATCATGCTGTGGGAGGACAAAGAAAAATCTGCCTCAAGCAGATATCACAGACAAATATGTATGTCTTTTGATACCAGTTTTAAGTAATTATTCACTCACATTTCCCTTTTCAAATTTGTTGACATTGTTTTTGCTTGTAACCATGAGACGCTCGCCTGTGTCACCCAGGTCACCAAATACATTGAGGAACACACTGGCATCGGTGCCACTGCCACTGACATCACCAGTGCAGATTGTGACACGATATTTAATCACTGAAAAAACAACAAATAAATTCAGCCTGTCCTGATGATGTAACAGTACTTGTACAGTTTTGAAGGGTTTTTTTACCGGGCAGTGGGTCATCAACGAACGCTCCTGTAGCTGGAAGTTCCCTGACAATCTCATTGTCATCTTCATTAATGTCCAGCCAACGGCCACATTCAAAAGAATATTTTTCCATGGTTAGTGTTTTCAGTAAAGTAACCTACAAAAACACACATATAGCTTCATCAGTCATTACACACATCCTACACTTTTACTAAAATAGAGGATGCAGTAATGATGTAATATTCATCTTCCAGGACAATTTGAGCCTCAAACCACACTGTTGAATGTTTGAAGGAGGTGGTTTAACTTCAGTGCTAAAATGGGTTAACAATAAGCCAATGGAATTCTAGTAACAATGGTCGTTTGGTTGTTTTTTTGCTATTTATTATAAAAGCAAAAGGCACGAAATAATAATAGTTTTGCACATCTGTGTGTGTGTTTGCAAAATATCTCATGAATCATTTGATTTGACAGATTTTAATGACACTCTTGGAAAATCTAAATTGGATCTACACCTACAATCAGTTAACTTTTGGAGTCTACCCCATTCGAGATAGCTGCCACAGCTAATCTTAGCCAGTCTTGGCTTAAACAAAATGACTTTGATCCTGAACTTGATATTTCAAATTGTGTTTGTTGGTGGCTGAAAGTCATACCTATCACATACACCAAGTGCTACAGACTGTGTGACTTCTCAAAAACATCTAATGAACCACAGAACAGATGTTAAGGACATTTTCAGAGAGTAATTACTGGATCTACACCTTCAGTTGATTAGCTTTCAGAGTTGACCCCATTTAAGATGGCTACCACAGCTAATAAACCTTAGCAATAAAAAAAATGGCTATAACATGAGTTTACTGATAGTGCACAACCCATTCACATGTTTGTATCTGAGTGCTAACATATCACCTTACATCTTGTAGAATTGTCCGTGATTGTAAATGTCATAGATTGTAAGATTTGACTATAACAGCTAATAGCGTTACTAGCTTACAGTGACAATCGACAGAGTAGTCTCACCTTTGCTAAATGCCAGCCAGCAAATGGATGTCTCTTTTCATGCCAGATTCGTAGTTTCAGCAGTTTTCCGATGTCTGGCATTTCAATCTACAGAACAGAACACCAGTGAACTTGACTTAATTTAAGTTTAGTGTGTATTGGTATGAAAAACAATGGTAAGTCTTGCTGCATTCAGTTTAGCAGCAGATCTAGGCCTTACCATGAATTTATCAAGCTGCCCTTGTTCAAAACTGTCTGAGTTGTTCTCCAGTTTGATCTCATCAGACTTGCCTTTCTCTCCATAGATCTGCAGAAAGACCTGTGCATCTGTACCTGCACCTTTCATGTCAGTGGTCCAAATCCACAGGGACCATGGGTATTCTAAAAAAAAAGGACATGGTACTAAGTCAAAAGTGTAGTCTGAATTGTGTTTCCTTGAGTTCAAGACTTGATATTCATATGTGCAAAGGATTAGGTGACGTTTAAGAGGCCATTTCACACATTTAACATTTGTTATGACTTTGTAGTTATTTCTGAAGTATTAACCTGTAATCTGAAACATTTTATATCTAAAAAATGTCAGGAAACACTGATTAACAGACCTTTCAATCTGTCTGCGACAAGATTCTACTGGCTTCGTCAGGCTTCGGGCAGCAACTCATTAATATTCATTATTTGAATTTGCTGGACTCAGATTGGCTAACAAACTAGCCTATGAGAGCAAGGTATACTGTTTTCTGTCCCGCTGCGCATGGCAACAGCGCACAGTCTCTTCTGGTTTAATACGTGTTTATGCTACAGCTTTTAGCCAGCAGCATGCTAGGCGTGGTTTTAACCCGGAGCTGATGAATACTAACGAGAAAAGGAGTTGTGACGACAGAAATACAGGCCGTTCGAACTCGGGAGAACACGGGTTTTATCTCCACCTGCGTAGTTTGAGAGATAAAAACTGAAAGAGAAGTTGTTGATCTGTTTTCACACCCACTATGAAGGTAAGAACACCTGTGGAGTTAAAATATTCAACAGAAACCTCAGAAAAAAATGTTTTTTAATTTACTCACTTTTGTGTTTTTTCTGTCTGAGAGAGACCATCTCATACAGCTCCCTCTCAATCAGTCCATCTCCCTCGTCCTCATCCAGCCACATCCCACATGGAAATGTCTGCTCAATGCCCGTGAACGGACAGTATATCACCACCTGGAAGGGAAATGGGTGTTCAATGAACAAACAGCTTTTATTAGAATAAATATACCCAAACACAAAGGAGTTGTACCTTTTCACAGTACCATCCAGCACCTACTGCACCATTATCATGTCCAATGGTGATCCTGCTGAGTGGGCTGATTAGTTCACAAATCTCCACATTGAAAATGTCAATGAGACCACGCTCAAAAGCGCCGCCCTCAAGGAAAATCTTTCCACTGTTCTTCAAGCCCTTGGTGCCGTGCATGACCATGTGGATTTTAGAGTTGGTTCCTGCACCCCTTATGTCTCCAGTCATCACTTGAACATTGTATATAATTCCTAAGTTGATAAAAAGAGATAAATCATGACCAATTTATTGTTCAATTACAAAGAAAAAATGTTTTTCTAAACTCGATAACAATAAATTATGTTGCTGATTGATGCTTTCCCAATAAAACAAATTTCAAATATACAGTTTTTTTTATTTGCAATATATTTTCAGTCAGGAAAAAGCAGATTCAGAAAATGAATGGATGGATGGATGGATGGATGGATGGATGGATGGATGGATGGATGGATGGATGGATGGATGGATGGATGGATGGACTCCTTCAATGGGAAGCAGAAGCTTCAGGCAAAGTCAGCTCAGCTAAATGTCTTATAAATCAAAGAGAATGTCAGACCACACGCTTCATGCTTTCTCACCCATCGGCTGCAGTGATCCAACCAGCACATCCCTTTGTATTTTGCCATCATCTTCATCCATGGCAAACCAGCGATTAACTGGAAACTCATAAACTTCCTTGTTCCCCATGTCATCTATCATCACCTGTGGGGAGCAAAATATTCTCCATAAATATGAGGGTTAAATATACAAGTAAAACTTGTTATAGACCATCTGCTGGCTGTGTGTGCCTTGTCTAAAAACCATCCAGCTGATGAACCGCGATTGTTGTGACCAATGGTGATTTTTTTTAGCCTTCCAAGGTTTGGAGCCTCAATTGTAAACTTGTCTTCTGACCCACGTTCGAAGTTGTCTTTGTCACTGTCCAGTCTTCTTTCCCCTGTAACAGTAAAAGAAAAAAAAAGTTAAAGAGACTCATAGATTCAAGTCACATATAGGTGCAGTTGTCAAACGCGAATAAGGTGGAATCAAAAAGTTGGCAGTAATGAGTGAAAAAATGATTACACTCTACCTGTGTCACCATTTTCTCCAAATATATTCAGGAAGACATCGGCATCAGTTCCACTTCCCTTCATATCAGCAGTGAACACACTCACAAGATATTTGTTCACTGTAAGATACTGAATGTCAATTATTAAATCCAAAATAATGATTTATGTACAAAACAAGCAAGAAAAGCTCAAAGGTTTCTTGCACATTGGATCTTTTGAACAAATGTATTTTTAGGCTAAACGGATTCCACCACTTCCTCATTGCACATCGTTTTCACAAGGCTCTGCTTGATTGACTGCAGGTGCTAAGATGTTAGATCACATTACAGCAGAGGTCACCGTGACTGGTTTTACCTGAGGATTACACCCAGATGGCATTCAATTACAAGCTGAAACTTTAGGAAGAGCTGCAGACTATCAGATACTGCGGTGTGCAACTGGTCCAACACATGGTATTACTGTACTACTGTCAGTGTAATTTAAATGTTTTTATCTCTTTAACTGTAGCAAAAGTATTTAAAAATACATTATTCTAGCTGAATTAACTTACTGACGTGTTTGCACAGACTATAATCTTTAATCTTAGTCGTTTTTTTAAAAATCTAGAGGATGCTTTGTTTTTTTAACTTAGTTATTGTGTTTTTGTCATTGTTGTGCATTGTATCTGATGTCAGTTGTGTTTGCATACCAGTGACCTACATTTTGGGACATCCATGGGATTCAGGCTGCCCAGCAGATCCCTGACAAACAGGTGGTCACCCTCCTCCCGACTCAGCCAATTGGTGCAGGCGAAGTAATAACGCATATTGGGCCGGTTCACGTCAGTTACCACCACCCTGTCCAAGAACCAGCTGGCACTCATTCCAGTGTTGTCATGCTCAATCCTGGAAAACCAACAGGGTTTGTCATGATTTGCACATTTCCTATAGTCTCAAATGAACTTGCATCATTTGATGAACCTTGTATTTTTAGTTTGATTTCAGTGTTAAGTACTGAAGAAGAACCATGATTGTTCTCACACATTACAGCTCACAGATATGTCTTAGAGACAAAACGAGAAGAGGCTGAAGAAAAGTATAAATAACACTCAGTTTATGAGAAGTTAGCTCAAAGGATGATAAATAGAAAAAGGTTTAAGAAGCTCCTCCAAACTTCTGGGTGAATGAAGTTAGTCTGCAGTGACTCAGATGATTACCTGCAAGGTTCACAATGTGGACGGAACTTAGGGGGTGAGAATTCAATGCATGTTTGGAAAAAAATGTATCATGTGTAATAGTTCCGAAGATTTAATGTAATTTAAGCCATTTGGGCAAAATGACTAACAGAAATCTTTTACTGAGATTGTGTGTGATTGTCAGTTGTCTCTATGGCAGCAGTCTTAACTGTGAGACGATGACTCTCATGCCTGTATGAAAATAATAAAAAGTGCCTCCTGTTATGGCTCTTTAATCCTCCGAGCTGTTTATTTGTCCACAGCACAGTATCTTTGTGTTCAGATCTCTGCCTGATTTGACTGTTCATGACTGTGATGTAACTCGGCCTCATGTTGAGAGTTAGAAATGATTTCAGAACAGATGGAGCGGGGGGGGGGTTTAGCCTTTAGTCAGAGGGTAAAATCCCAGGACAGCCACTGTGTCCTGAGTCACAAAACAACTGTGATGCTGTAAATAACCTACTACTGTGAATTATGTGTATTTGATTCTCTGATGGAAACAATTAGGGTCATTTTGTTGTGTTTGTAAACTACCAGTGACGGCTGCATTACGGTACCTTATCTTTTTTACAGGCCCCACATTGTGCGTTTTCACGCGAAAAACATCCGTCTTATTCTTCTCAAATGCAGTCCGGCTTCTGTTAGTTGAAAAAATGGGGGAAATGTTAAAATGTGTGAAAAAGATGTACTGAGTAACTTTTCTGTTTTTTAATCCAGGGAGATTAATCCAGACAGATAAACAAATGGAACAGAATCTGTGAATTGCATTTAGCTGACTAATCTAACTTCCCTGCTGGTTTTGTGGTATAATATGAAACCTTCCTGCAGACTCTGCCATTTCATCGCTATCTCCCCCACCTTCTTTTTGTGTATTGCACTTCTGCACAGTGATACTATCACGACCTCTGTTCCTAATTTACATCTACGTCTGTTATCTGTCTTGAATTTTCCGGCAGTAGATTGAATCAAAGATCGCGTAACTAAAGTGAAACGTGTCATATACTAAACAATCTGTCAAGTGTCATATACAACACTCATTTATACAAATGCTGATAATCCTTGTTTATTAATCTGTAGTCGAATGGCAAAAAAAAAAATACAAAATACGGCAAACTTTGGAATTCATGCAATTAGAATCTTGAAATCACACTGAATTTCCAAAGTATTTAAATCTTTCTTTCTTCTATAAATTTGATAAAAAGGGTTGGTGAGATCAAAATCTCCCTTACCTGTATCATGTTGTGAAATTAAATTCACACACAAAATACAGGCAGGACCTAACATATATTGGAGTAAGGCGAAACTCCTAACTATGCAGTTTATTTCTATGTATTTAAAAATAAACAGCTTATTGTTATTTGTGATCCTCATCTTGGATTTAATCAGAGGAGGAACACAGCAGTCACACTGCATGGAGATACTGAATACAAGACATGTTGGTGTAGTCTGAGGTGAATGAATAGGACCACCGCAAGGTGTGGGTGACATGGTTCAGAGTGGGTGACAATACAATGGTATACTCTGTACACTGCACAGGTAACCTTATCCATCAATCAATGTGTGCTGAGATAAAAGGAGCCCGCTGCTCATAAGATCCCTTGAGAGTCATTTGATCATCTGCATAAATGACATCGTGGTCTTCTTTCATTTCTTTCTAAATGGAAAAGAAGACCGGCCATGTCAGATAGTTCCTCCTTACTCCAGATATTTTGAGTCCAATAATTTATTCAGCTGTATGAAAGAGAAAGTCCTGCTTCACTAATTGATAAAATTTGTACTTTTTTTCTGGCTTTGCAGGCGCTGTAGTTGACAGGTTGAACAGGAATTCTCCTCCATACAGCATTATATTCACAATAAAACCCAACACAAGGACAGAATCCTAACCATCCTTTTGCAGCTTGAAATGAAAATACCTCTTTTCTGTGCTGAAAGAATAGAGAAGAATAAAAAAATCATTAAAAGTTTATTATCTTTAAAAAGGTGCAAATCCTGAAAAACTTGCAAAACAACATGTAAAAGACAATAAAATGAGTTCAGATTGATCATATGTATTTATTGCAGTGTGATCCTGAATACTTTTTTCTCTCAAATTAAATATTGGGAATATTTTTAAACTTACTTGCTAGCCAGGTGAACCTTGGGTGAGACACCAAAATCTCCAAAAAGGGTAACAAAGACGTTAGCGTCGGTCCCAGCTCCTTTTACATCACCTGTAATGGTGACCACCTCATATACTGAAAAAAGGAGACAAAAACAGAAAGAAAGATTATATATATATTTGTGACATCATTGGCTCAACTGTTGCTAAACTACAGACACAACAGCCAGTGCATTTGTAGCAACATCTGGAAAGTTTAATTACACTCCTTTCTCTCTTCTACACATCCAACATTTTAATAGTTTTTCAAATGCTCCACCAAAGATTTTTTAAAACCCACTGGGCTTGTTTTATGCAAATATCTGGGATGCATACAAGTCCTTTGAATGACCTGCACTTGGCAGTTTAGAAGTACTTTATACAAACCCATTGTCCACCCTGTGATCAAAAGAACTGGGAGAAGGTGATCTTAGAAACTCTTCAAGGATGCTTTGAAGCTACAGACTGGGATACACTCTGTGAGTAACATGGAGAGTACATCAATATTATGACTGAGTGTATAACAGACTATCTAAATGTCTGTGTGGCCAACATTAACCCCACCAGTGAAGTACTTCCCCAGCAACAAACCCTGGATCTCCAGTGACCTGAAATAACTACTTAAAGAACAACTCACCCCGCTCTAAATTACCTCCCCAGATACAGTCTCTTTTTTGCAAGATCCATAAAAAGCAGGTGTGGCCTTGAGGACCAGCAGGGGTGGCAGGCTGGGCTGTAACTGACATGTCGCACTGACACACATACAGTCAGCCATCAGAGAGGGACAGATGAAATGGAGGAAGCTGTAGATGAGTCAAGCAGCTCTGAACTGTATCGTTTCGAGCCATTAGTTCACCCTGCAGCGGCTTAGTGGTATAGAATGTGGCTCTTCTCTTAGTGGTACATTGTTGTTAGCCAATGCTAACAATGCTAATGCTAATTAGCTAATGCTAATTGTTGTTAGCCAATGCTAAAGCTAATTTCGATTGGCTCGAGAAATATCGAGTAATGGATCATCCTGCAGCAGCTTAGTAGCGTAGAACGAGGCTCTTCCTTTACTGGTACAGTGTTGTTACTCAGAGTGCTAAAGCTATGTTTAGATTAGCTCGAGTAATATCATGTGACTCTGCTGTGTTGCAGAGAGGTGCCTGAGTAAATGCCTAATTAAAAATAACTGAGCATGATGAGAGTATTACATGCACAAATCATACCCACACAATCACAACCACTGCAGTAAAATTGAAGTCTTTGCCCTGATTTCATTATTCTTTTACTGATATTAGTTATTCCCTTTGTCATAGTTTTCAGCCAGTTGCTCTAAATCCCTGTGTGCAGCTCTTTGGTGAGATGCTGGAGACAACGGGGCGAGTGTGTCTGAGAGAGGGTTTTATACCCCACGGGGCATGTCTTAGAGACGATGGCTGGGATGTGAAGATTGGAAAAGATGTACCCCTTTCAGCCAATCACAAATTTCAAATGCAGTAGTCACATTTCAACCCTAAGATGGCAGCACTAAAATGTTTTTAGACCAAAAAGAATAGAATTTAAGGGGTTTACATGAAAATGTCAAAAATTGCCCAAAAACTGAAAGATTGCATTGGTTAAGACCCATTAATACAGTTTATAAGCAGAAAAAAAGCTGTTTTGGGGGTGAGTTGCTCTTTATTAAGGAAAAAAAAAGTTTTCTGGAAGAGAGACAGGGACGTATTGAAAAGTGCAATGAAGAGAACTTGTGGTCAATATTAGAAGCAACAAGGAGATGTACAAGAACAAGATGGAGAACAAGCTTCAGCAAAATGAAATAGGAGATGTGATGTGTGGTCAGGGATGAAGAAGATCACAGGCTTTAAGCAGAAGGAGGATCAGTTAGAAGGAAGTATGGATAGAGAAAATGATCTGAACATGTACTTCAACAAATTCAGTTTAGAAACAAACTCAACATCTCCCTCTTCTGCCTCAAGCCTGATCCTCCCACATTCCCTTTCCTGTTACACCTCAACCATCTCACCTTCTACCTCAGTCATGGATCTTGTTTCTGGGGCTGTTCTCATCTCCAACATAAAAAAAAGATGGTGTCCCCATTGCCTCTACTGTGTAAAAAAAGAACAGAAAACACAGGTGGATGCCTCCACAATCACTTGGATCAAGGACTACCTGACAAACTCTCTATACCTCAGACTTTCAGTACAGGTCAGAGTCCTGTCATCTGCAAAAATACTCTGATGACTCTGCAGTTGTTGGTGGATCATAAATGGACAAGAGACCAAGTACAGAGAATGGGTGGAACACATTGTGTCCTGGTGTGGGAACAATCATCTCATCTTGAATGTAAAGAAGACAAAGGAGATGATTTTTGATTTTAGGAGGAGCAGCGACATGCCAAAACCCATTTCCATCATGAGAGAAAAAGGGGAGGTGGTGGAGGAGTATAAATATATGAGTACAGACTGAACTGGAGACACAACTGTGATGATGTTTTTAAGAAGGGACAGAGCAGACTGGACTTCCTCAGGAAGCTTAGCTCCTTCAACGTTTGGAGCAAGATGTTAAAGATCTTTTATAAGTCTGTTGAGGAGAGTGTGATCACACCTGCAGTCACCTGTTGGGGGCGGAGCATCAGAGCAGCTGACATAAAGAGGCTGAAGAAACTTATAAAGAAGTCTGATTCTGTTCTGGATCTGAATCCTCTGGAGTTGTTTGTCCAGAGGAGGACGAAAAACATGATGGAAGACCCTCATCATCCTCTTCACAACACAGTAACTCAACGACAGAATGTCTTTAGTCATGAAGCGTCTTCAGATCTGCTGCAATACAAACCGCTTCAGGAGAACCTTCCTGTCCACAGCTGGAACATCTACAATGACTCTATGAAGAAGAACTGAGCTTCAACATCTCATTTCCTAAGACATCTGAAACAATGTTAGAATTCTGAAATAAATTAAATCTAATAATAACTTTTTATTACTGACAATTCTAGAAAAAATACATACAAAAAAGTGTTGGTTTTATGGTTTGTACTTGACTCAATCCAAGATTGTCTTAGCATTTATTGAACAATGATAATGATAATGATTGTAATATGAAAACAAATAACCAATCAGCTGAATTGATACTCTGCAGAAGCAAAGCAAAATCAAACATGCACCTTTTGTGTATTTAGTCGATTGTTTTGTACCTGATTTATTATTAACACAATTATTTAAAAAATTATTTATTTTGCAAATGATCTCTCATTTCTAACACTGTGCATGTTGTGATTTGCTTGAAGAATGATTGTCTGATCTCAGTCCTGCCAGTGGCCCAGCAGGTGCTCCAAGCCCCTGGGACTGGGACGGCACCCAGCACCTGTCTGCTCCTGGGCCTCTGTTCGGCTTCATTCATGTGGAACATAACCGAGCTTTCATCCAGAACAATCACAGAGGGATTCCCTACGCTGTTCCTGCTCAGAGCCAAAAGTAGCTGGCAGGAACCTGTACTTTGACTGGCAGACCTGTACGTCAGGTAGAAGACACTTTAAAAAGATGATTCTTTGTTCCTTACCTTTCTTTTTGTAGTACTCATCTTCATATCCATCTGAGGAATCCGTGTGGTAGTTCAGCAACTCGTTCTGGTAGATTGCAGCATAATCCACCTGTTTATTTTTGTGTTTTTTTCCTTTTTTCTTTTTGTCATCATCACTCCCTACAGAGCTCCTTTTTGCCTTCTTCTTCTTCTTTTTCTTTGAGTCCTCTTCTTCTTCTTCCTGCTCCTCAACTAAGGAGTCCTCTGCATCATCATTATGAGACTTCTTCTTCTTTTTCTTGCCATCTTTAGACTTCTTGTCCTTGGACCCCATCTCTTCCTCTTGTTCTGAGGACTTCTTCTTCTGCTTCTTCTTGTCTTCCTTGACTTTCTCTGTCACTTCCTCTTTAAGCCTCTCAGATTTCTCCTTTTTGCGTTTGGTTGTTGCCTCGTTGTTGTTCTGCTCATTCCCAGCATCTTTATCTGAAACCACAGCATCAGCTTCAGCATCATCACCCGGTTTCTTTTTCCTCCTTTTCTCTTTCACCTTATCACCTTCTTTTTCCTTCTTCTCTTTCTCGGGGAGCTCCTGACTCTCTGAGCGCTCTGAGCTCTTGTGTTTCTTCCGACTCGTTTTTCTTGTCGCGGTGTCCTCACGGGTCAACCCATTACCCGGCTCCTTTAAATTTGGCTCGGTCTCCTCCACTTCATCATCAGTCTCCTCTGTTTCCTCTGAGGCTGTGGACTTTTTCTGTTTCGACGGCATCTTTTATTCATCCACTTCCCTGGCTTTTAGTTTCGTAAATGTTGCCTTGAGTTTCTAATGGTGTAAGACAATTCATTTGACCCTTTGGTTGAGGGGAGAGTCTGGGTTTGTGGGGTTCAGGGGAACCTGGGGATCTACAGCTTGACATCTACCGACTCAGGAAACCTTCTGTGGGAATCACCACCTGTTGGTCGGCTACCTGATCATTATATGAACATACAACCCATAAACACAACTCATGAAAAATTTGTGTCACCTCAGTGGTCACGTGATCCACAGGAGAAAGCCCTGTGAAAAAGGAGCCTTGCACAGCAAACTTATCTTCTCTGCCACGACTTGCTCTATTATTCATGGTGTCAGGATCGCTTTACGGGCTGGGGGCGTCTCGCTTTTACCTGCAGTCACACACAGACACACAGTCGGACATGCAGAAGCACACAGCACACACTCAAATACATCTACTTCTCTTTGTTCCCTCAATGACTGTGGCAGAGAGACAAAATCAGAGTAAAAAAACATTATGAGTAGCAGAAAATATTGTTTTTATATTTATTGGGGAAGAATTCATGAAAATGCAAATTGTGAGGAAGTGGGAAGATAAGAGAACCTGTAAAATAATTGTAAAAAATCATATTTAACGTGTATTTTTTCAAATAAAACAATTAAAATTTAGGTAATTAAATTTTCTAATAAAATACAATGTTATAACATTTTCTTCATTGTTTTTAAATCTGTGTTTTAAAATGTAGCTGTCCTGCTTCCACCTGACTACAAGCCAAATCATCCCATTAGTCTCATTGCTGCTATCTGACACCTGATAGCATCAAGCGTAAGGGCAAAGTTTGGTCATAATGATCTTTCATCATCATATTACTGCAATTATAGAGTCAAACGCCATGTATCCATGTGAACAAGTCCTAAAAAACAGAAAGCTGTGGTAGATGAAAACAGCGATGGATTTATTCATCTTGACTCAGACTTAAAATCTGAACCTTGTTCGAACAGCTTATGAGGGGATATTTCAGTTTGTGGAGAGAATATAGATTTTTAAAATTTTATTTTATGGTAAAAAAATAGATTTTTTTAAAGTTATTTTGCTCTGATATTTATTTTTAACCTAAAATATATTGCAAAAAACAATAAAAAAGAGATTGAAATATGAGCATGTTCCTGAATCATGATGCAGGTCAGATGTCTGTTTCACTTTAAGACCGTGAATAATACTGAATAATATTGTGAAAATATATCATAGATTTTCCTTTCTAGTTCTTCTTCTGTTAGACTAGTAATAAAAAATAGAACTGAAGCTGAAGGACTTTAAACTTACAACTTATAGTGCAATATTAAAATACCATAATATTTCCGTTTATCTCCACATCTTCATTCTATTTTCTAACAGATTAATTCAAATATAATCGTCCAGACCATCAAAGGTTTTATATTTGAATTCCATTCTTTTTTTTTTTTGGACAGATCAATTCTCTGTTGGCATGAACATTTTATACTGTAATGAACTGTATGTATCTCTTATTTTTCCATGCAAGTTTTTTTTTTGCTGTTGTTTTTAAATATTTTATTATGTTCTATCAGGCGTTTCATGTTACTTTCCTAAATATTTCAGAAACGTGGAAATTAGGTCTTTAAAATTAGCTATAACATGTTGATTTATTAGCAGCTCACTCATTTATCAAATTAAATCTCTGCATATGTATTTATTTCAAATTAAATCTGCTTAACAGATCATTTTCACAAACTTAACTATTAAAGACACTTGGTATCAGATAACTACGAAAAATTAACGTAAAAACCTATAACCTTTTCATCAAATGTAAATTTTTAATCTCTTACATTATCTTTTTCTTTGTTCTGTAGATTTAAAGTTCAATTAAAGGTGTTTTCTTTTCCAATTATCTGTTAACTCAGTCTTTACAAAAATCTTGTACAGCGGGATGTTCAAAAATCTTTTCTCAATCTTCATTTTGAACTTGTGAAAAATTATTAGTTCTTAGAAAAGTTTTTTCGTGACCATGTCGTATGAAGAATTCACCGATGTCCAATGCTAAATGCATCACTTAGACAATAACATGGAAAAAAAAACTTATTTCAAATGGTTCAACTGTTTTATTAAGTGAAAAAAAGTTTGATTTTTGTGAATCCTCAGCACCCTCAAGTGTTGGTTTTCAAACTGTAACATGACCCCAGAAAATGTTGTGGCAGTAAACCTGTTTTATCTATAGGATCAGTCATATTCACACACATTTATGAATATACAAATGAGAAAATCCAAACAAGTTTATTTACAAACACAATATCGGTATAAAGAATGATCAATAGTCCTTTCAGCATCTTCCTGGTTTTGAGTCAATTTAGCATTTTTGAGCCAAAAACATTTGAACACTGACATTTGAGAATTAACTGCACTAGTTTCAGAAATAATCTAAAGAAATGATCCAAGTCCAATTCTTCTATGTGATGCATCTTTTAAATATGGTAAAAAAAAAAACAACAACAAATAAATTAATTAATTTAATGAACAAATATGCAGCTAAAAGCATAAACAGTGTAAATCTTCACAACTTTTCTTTTTAACAAACTGAACCTTAGCAGTTTAAAGTTTAGTGAAATAATATAGAAAAAAGAGCTACAGTATATAACAACACGAATGGGCCGCAATCATCATCATTTTCTATAACAAGTGAGAACCGTATTAAACAATTCTATATAATCAGTCATGAAGCGTTCGTGAAAAGTTTGACGTCTGCATCTCTAAAAAAAAGCACTGTGATCAATAGAGTTTTAAGTGTAAACATATTCTATTGATCACTAAAGCAGGCACACACAAAGCCAAAAACAGAGTAAATTCATGCACATCATCTCACAGTCAAACAGTGAGCTTTTACAGAAAGCGAGTCCGTCAAAATAAGAGCCCGAAAAGGCAAAACAATGTTCCGTTTTACATTGTTGCAAACCTACATCTCATTTGACGTGAAGGTACGTGTAGATGAGCAATACACACGGGTGCGCCGCAGGTCATATCGAGGGTTCACACACCTCATAAGGCAAAATGGTTTAAGACAAAAATTGACCACTGGGTTGCTCAACAGCAACAAGCTGCTTTACAGATTATCAAAGTTTTGTTTGAAAAATTTTGTCTGGCTTTTATCCAAAATTTATGACAACACAAATAATAAATTGAGGGAAAGATTTGTCACCTCTATTCATGCACGATTTAAAAAAAAAAAAAAAAAACAGAAATATTGGAGGATTATTTTTGAGGGGAGGAATTTGGCTGCTGAAAATGGGCGGCGTCATTTTACAAATATTCACCCAGTGAGTCCAGTCAATAGGAAATAAATTACAAAAGTTTACATTTAGATGTTACAATTCTAGAGATTCTTTAATATTAGTTAAACTTCAAGGTTTAGGCTTGTTTGACACAAACATTAAGCTGCCACACCGACAGTTTGTCCAGGAAAAAGAAGAGAAAGGAATGCAGGGGTGCAAAAACACCCGCTGCAAACTCTTTTCGGTGTAAATAACTGTGCAGTTGAGTAGAAAACAACAGCGGAAACACTACAAAAACCTCACACAGAAACTACATCACTATGGCCACTGTTCACGTTAAAAACAAGCATTCTATGGACAGAGAGAACCACAGTGACATGACAGCAGAAAGGAGCCTGTGAAAATAGAAAAATCCTCAAGCAAGCAATCTTCAAGGTTATTAATTTAACGGGATAAAGTGTGCACTCCCAAAGCCAAAATATTCTGATTTTAAAAAAGTACAACCCATCAATCTAAAAACCAGAACAAAAAGGGATCACGTACACCTCCCTGTATGTACATTGATGATTCCACGTGTGTGCATGTGAATAAAGTTAAATATTTCATGAGGCATAGCGTGGAAACCCGGCCGTGGCTTCACGTTATCATAGTAGTGGTGAGTGATAAAGATGCCAGAAGGATTCATGGGAAATGCCCAGAAACCATAGAGATGGACCTCCTCGCACAGCTCCAAGGCAGCAGTCACAAGCATCAGGCCGCTGCTGAGTCGCTTCGCCCGGACACCCTGCACTGCCCAGAAACGCTGCACGTTGAGGAGATACTGAGGATGGAAGAAGTACACGCCTCTCTGGGAGTCGAAATCATCAAGCATGTACTTCACTCTGAAAGAAACATCCGTGTTGCGGGTGTTGTAGAAGGCGGGCAGCACCATGGAGGAGTTCTCGTAGTTCTGAAGGACCTCGTAAAACGGCCGTCGCCATTTCTCCAGCTTCTGAAATCTGTTGAGGTGATGAAACATAAAATGAGAACACAAGAAGAAGAGAGGAGATAAAGTAACATAACCCCCTCTCGCCTTTAGCTTAGTGAGCACTGTACCTCTCAGTGATGATGCTTGGATTTATTGTCACCAGATCTGTTTTAGTGCCAACATCTGCTGAGTACTTCTCGTTAATGGGTGGAACATTACATCTGCAAGAAATAAACAAAATATTTCCCAGTATATTTTGTAATTTTGCCAATAACTATGTGTTGGTCCTCTTACAGCTCAGTATTTTCCATTAAAAACTAACTGTCTAATGTAAACCAGCATTCCCCTCAGAATGATAAACTGTACAAAGAATAGTTCACGTTTTACCAAAACATGCAAAAAATAACATAAATAGATTTGTTGGTATCTCCAAATTAAATATATGATGTAAAAATGTAAGAGAACTGTCCTTATGATGAAAATTCATTTTTTATTTGATCATACAGTGAAACCTCGCTATAGTGGACACTGACAGGACCAGATGTTTTGTCTGTTATGGTGGGGTGTCCGCCCCAGAGGGGTAGGGTGTCCAGGTGTCCTGTCATCTAGGATTGTCCATAAACTATTGTCATGGACATTTCCTCTGTACATCAGCTTATTTTATGAATCAGATCTCTTTCTGAATATGTCTCAACTTTGAATAACATTTAATGGATATATCAGTTTTCGTTTTTTTTTTTTTTTTTTCAGTTATTATGAAAATACTCATGACCAACGTTTACATCGTTTATTCAAGGGAGAAACTGGACATGATACTGAAACTGTCACTTAAAAGAGTCCAGTGTAGTCTGCGTGGCGTTGCACCTCTTGGCTACCAGTTGTCTGTTCAACTCAAATTCCAGTCGTCTGGTTGAGGAGGCTTGTGTTCCCCGAGTCCGCCAGGTAGCACAACAGGTCATTAGCACATCCGATGGCATGGGAGCAAGTGCTGATGGCTAGTGGAGGCAGCTCAGGGTCCTCCTGGTCTGTCTCCTCTGCATCCGATGTGCAGCTAGCTTCTGTCTCACCTGGTCAAGCAGACACTGCTTCCAGCTCCTCCCCTGCAGGAGCATCAGTGTCTATCTGTGATCACTGACTGTTAACGGAGTGAATTTTCACAGATTCTTTTTTTGGGGGGCAGACAAAAAGTGTCCATTGTCCTGAACAGCGGGGTGTCCACCCCAGAATAACTTGGAAGTAGTAGTAAAAACTCTTGGTTGGCCCAAAACTTGTCCGCTGGACAGGGGTGTCTACTCCCGAGGGGTGTCTACAGGGCGGGGCTTCACTGTACATTGCATTTATGACTGAGTTTAACACTAAATTTGTCACAGTCATTAGTGAAATAAAAAATAGCAATACCATTTAAATGTCCTTTTATCTTCATTTACAAAATATGAATCAATATCTGGTGTGATATGTGACACCAGAGGCATGAGGACGTATCCTGCATACCTGAAAACAAAATCTGATGAATCAATTTCTTTTCCACATTTGCTGTTCTTGATGATGCCACCGTTTCCAATGACGGCACATTTTTTAAACTGGGATTTGGAGTATGGCATGTCCTGGATCAAACGAGGACAGAGAACAGAATCACAGAACAGAAGAGTTCAAAGATCTTCTCAAACAATGTAGAATTCTTGAATTTAGCGACTCCAAAGAAAATAAAAACATTTGAAAAGAGAAACCAGCCATAAAGAGACATTTAACTCACATCTGGGAACATCTTAAAGATCTCAGTGGTGATGGGAAGGATTCCACTGGTGTCCACCTCGTACCTCAGCTTGGATCCTGCAGGCGTGTTTCTCTTAGTGGTGAACAGAAAGGACGGAGCGTTACAGCATCGGGACAGAGACATCCTTCAAGAGGACAAGACAGAGTGATAAACAGACTTCAGTTAAAGATTAAATGTCCTGTATCATGCAAAATCAACTTTTTGGAGCTTTTTAAAATGTTGTGATGTTATTTCCTTATTTAAAGAAGAATCCCAGAGTGGTTTGTGGCTTAATTCACACATTTCTCAGTAATCCTCCTGAATCCTGCGCTCTGAGCAGCTGCTCCGCTCTCTCCTAGAAAACAACTGACTGTAACAAACTATAAATCATCAAATGAAATGTTCTTAAGAGCAATGGGTTTGTACAAATCTCCCAGTTTCTGTTAAATCTGTACCTAATAGACATTCATGGAGGGGGGAGTGTTTATGAGAAGCAGGGGACACCCTGGACAGGTTGTCAGTCCAGCACAGGAGGTGCACAAACTCCATGCAGAAATCCAGCCCAGATTTGAACCCAGGACCTTCTTGCTGCAAGACAACAGCGCTACCAACTGCGCCACTGTGCAGCCTGCCACGCATCTCTTGTATTGTGCAAATAATACTTGGCGATAAAGTTTCATTCTGATTTTCTGCCATACGCTGGTTGTAGAGATATTTGTTTTTTGAAGGGGTGCCTTGAAACCTTCCTAAGGTCTACTGAAGGTCATTTTATGACAACTGCTGTCTTAAAGTGACAGTACAGCCCCTTTATGTGCAACTCAGAGCAATCTCAAGTCCTATGGCCTTTAGTTCATTCTTTTCGAAGTTTATAAATGGTGGAAGTCCAATAACTCATAAAGTCTGTGTCTTGATTATCACATCTGTCTGGAAATTAGTGGAAAAGCCTGTAACGCAGAGGATCTCCAGCTGCACTTTGTACAGCTGCAGGATGAAGAAGAAGGAAATCTAGTGGTTGTAGTTGCTGCATTGGTTGTGAAGCAGCAGGTGATAGAAGACGCTGGTAGGTGCAAACATGGATAGAGATGCAGCATCTCTACAACCAGCGCAAGATTCTGTTCCATGAGCTAGAACTCGAGCCAGAAGGTGACAAGAAAACGGATATTACAGACTAGAAACACTAGATTCTTATAAAGCTGCCTTAAGGAGTGATCACAGCTGTTCGTACGGGTCATCGTTACCATAACTTTAAATGAGGGTAACATGCCCATTCATTGTAATTTACACACACACTATTTCTATTTTTTTTTTTGCATTTTAAGCCAAATGTTAGATTGAGTTTTTTGGCTTAAACTATGCAGAGATACCACTTGGTTCTGAGTACTTGCCGATACTGAGTACCGATGCCGATACTTCTACCACACAAAAAAATGCAACGAATTGAAAGACGGGTTTTCGTTTCGTCTCTGCTTTTTACCACAAATGATGGTGAACTCGATAAAAAAATAAACTATTAATAAAAATGACCACGAAATTGACCACTGTGAAATTATTTCAGATTTTCCACATTTTAAACATCGGTTCACCGTTAACTAACCGACATCGATACCAGCACATTAGAGTGGTATCGTATCAGTATCAGTATATCCCTAATTTAAACCTTGAAACATAACTCAGAAATCATTTCAACCCTTTTCTAAAAAACACATCTCCAGTTCAGAATGAACAACGCTTACTTAAAGTTACTGGTCTCCTCCTTGTTCTGGTCCCACCTGCACACCTGCAGATTCCTCCATCGCTCAAACAGCTCGGAAGTTTTCACCCTGGCAGGAACAAACACATAAATACTCACTGATAAGTCATTTAAACTTGGAAAACAAAGAATCACAGAAGGCACATTTCCAGGCAGAAATTGCAGTGAGTAGTCGAGGATATTTCCCGTAAATAAGTTAACCTTGAAGCCGTTTTTATTTTGGGGTTATAACATTTGCTCTAAGGTAGACTGATGTCATTATTTTGGTGTCTAGTTGACTGACAGCAGCTGTTTGAAGTGACTCAAGGCCCAGAAAGAGACGAACAGAGACTGAGAGGAAACGCTGCTCAGATATCAGCACATGTGACGCGTTGACTGGCGTGACGAATCTGAAGAAGAACCCACAGCACGATGAAAAAGTGTCCAACTGTTAAAAAGCTGACACGACAACAGCTACTGTT
The DNA here is from genome assembly GCA_006937955.1 of Pachypanchax playfairii. Lineage (NCBI taxonomy): Eukaryota > Metazoa > Chordata > Actinopteri > Cyprinodontiformes > Aplocheilidae > Pachypanchax > Pachypanchax playfairii. The sequence continues at coordinate 4,547,280 of SSNP01000013.1, read as the reverse complement.
AAAATGTTGATAAGATTAACGTTTCTGTCTTTTTCCATTTTACTGCAATTTGTAGTTTTTCTTTTATTTGTTTATTTAGTGCTGTACATGTATGTTGCATGAGCAACATCTGCTTAGATTGATGACAATTCATATTTTTTTAATTTGAAGCTATGATAAATATCAGCAGATTTATGTTGTAAGATAGCATCAACATATTTCATTTCAAATTATATTTTATTATTTGAGTGGTAAAAGGTAACAAGAACAGAGAATTTTAAAATATGACTTTTATTCTTGGTTGTTTTCACCAAAACGATGGATTTATTTTATTTATTAAAACTGTTTTCTTTCTCCCTTCATTTTATTTTTCCTGACGTTGCAACCCTGATATTAGAGATGTTTGTGCTTGGATTTGATTTTGTTATATTATCTATTCTTCATGCTTCAGTAATGTTATTTTCTTATTCTCAAAAATTTCATTCAAATTGCATTTCTTTTAACGTTGTGTATGTAGTTTAGAGTAAAAATGTAGTGTGAATAATTCGATAAAACCCAAAATATCAAAATGTTTATTCCATCTTTTGTTTTAAGGACATGCAAGATAAATAAATAAAGCTTTTTGTTGTTTTAACTCAGTTTGGAAGGAATCAAATCTAATCAAACTATCCTTGTAAATTCAGAATATTTTAGTTTTTCAGCACTTCATATTTACCATGAAGAAGATTTTTTTTTAAACCCTATCTGAAAATTCATATTGATTATAAATTAAGAATTTTCAAATAATGATTTAGAATTTAAAATGAAGTAAAATAAATGTATTTTATCCCACACAGCTGTGAGCAGCACTTCAACGCTGTCACTCACATCGTCAGCACTTTGACGTCCATGATCTCCTGTCTAAGCTCCCTGCATGCAGTTGAGTTGTACTCAAACGCACCATCGTAGTTTTCCAGATACCTGCATGGAGGGATAAATATAGTCATCTGTTGCCTGCAACAACTAACAAACCAGAATCAACAAAAACAGCAACAACTGCTTTAAATCATATGCAACATAGACTCGTACATGTTTATACGTTGGCACAAAAAGAAATTTATGAAGCTGAAATTTAGGAAATATTCCAGAATTGCAATTTGGGATGACAAATGGTAAATGTGATGCAGCTTATTTGAAGCATCACAAACAAGATGAAAACATATTGTTTACTCGACACTTGCACTAGATTCGAAAACATCTTAGACTAAACCAACACTTTAAAAAGTAAAACAATGTTTATTTCTATTTGTTTATTATTTAAAGTGGATCTGTGTTATAAAGAAGTTTATGTATTTTGGATTTCTAGAGATACATTTATGTAGAAGAGAGTTTGAAATATGACGTGAGTTCTGTTAAAACGGTGGATTAGACATGTCATGTCTGGTGGATATGAGTATGACCTGTTGACCTGAAAGCTTGTTTGGTCACTAAACAAAAACACTAACACGAGTGGCCGTACAGACGAGGGACCATAACTTTGGGCACGTAACCAGAATTTCTAAACGAAAAAATCTTTAGTAAACCTGATCCAAGGTATTTATGCTTTACAAAAATATATATGACTGTGCATTTGTGTTTAGGGATGAGGATGAAGGTTGAAAGTGAAGGACCCCTGCAGTGTTTACTGTTTTCATGGTTTTTATGTTTTACAGTTCTTATCAGCTCCATTGTGGTTTGGAATGTTTTTGTTTTGTTTTTTTACTCCCTCTATAACTTTTGTAGAGAGATACAAACAAACATAATAAACAACACTTTACTTCAAATTGAAAAACTATAGTTTTTAATACTTTTATTGAATGTCTGGATTGGAATCCATTACAAGTTGTCTGCCCTCTGCTGGAGGATATAAGTATTACAGGTGACAATTTTATTATTTTTATTATTATTATTATTATTAGTAGTAGTAGTAGTAGTAGTAGTAGTAGTAGTAGTAGTAGTAGTATTATTGTTGTTGTTGTTGTTGTTGTTGTTATTATTGGATACAGGCACCCCAGTGCAACCCTGCACGGGAGCAAGCAGGGTATCAAAACTGGATGAATATCAGTATAACATAATAATATAAAATGACATTATATCATTGTTATCTAATTAATACAATACATTTCTGACATTTATTTTCTGTAATAAGAAGCAAAGGATTAAGCCATGAGCCCTGGTTCCCAGAGATTATCAGACAATATCTCTATTTGGACATCTTTTAAAATCAATATCTGTTAATAAGTAAATAATTAGTTTACAGACACAAATCATTCTAAATGTTTGTAAATCACCGTTTTAAAAGCAGCTGAACATTTCTATAATAATTTCTTTGAACTCACATGTAATTTTTTCCAACATTATGACAAACAGAACCAACAATTTGTTGTTAAATTATTCACGTATAGAGGGAAGTTTTTAATTGTCTTAAGTGTGTTTTGGTGTTTCACTTTCCTTTCATATGAGATGTCCCCTCTTGTTACACCAATGTACCTGGCATATTTTTTCTGTCATTTCCATGTTCCATCTAAAAAACTGAAAAAGCTTTAAAAGCCGTGTCTTTTTTAAATGACATGCATTAAATGGAATGTGATGTTTAAAAGATGAAAAGCATGACAGTGTTTTACCTGTACCTGTGGAGGTAAACGAAGAGAGTTATTGTAACAAAATCTGTAATGAGATAATGCATCCAGTCATGCTGTGAGATGATGCATTAAAAGAACAAAATGCTGGGATGAAAAGATTCAAACCAGAAATTATGAAACTGGTTGTCTACATCCACCAGATGATTCAGTGTATTTCTGAGAAGAGCTTATGTAACATACCTCGTATGTTAAACTGGATTGTTTGTTTTTTGTTTTAGCTAAGATGATGAAACCTATGCAAGTGTGCTCCGTTTTAAATAATTCACTTCATGAGATGGATTCCATCTCTTGGATAAACAAATCTGGCAAAATACCACATCTGTTACTAAAAGTAATGAGATTAGATATTTTATTTATTTATATCTATTAAAGGGGAACAAATTTGTCACATTATTGTAACAAGGGAAGGAAAGTGGAAAAGGGGCTAAATTGAGGTCGAAGAGAGGCAATGCAGATGTGAGAAGGGGAGACAGGCATAGAGGAGAGCGTCCACACTATGTACATGGCGTTACACACAGAGCAGTGCATAATATAAATGACACACAAGTTGAGGAGGACAAGGCGTTTGGAGATGGGTGCTGGATGGGACACAGCGGGACACGGAGAAGCTAGTACAGTACAATAACAGGAGACCGTGGTTCAACCAGCTTCTGGAGGGAAGGTGGGGGGGGGGTGTGGGGGAGGCGGGGGTCAGACAACATGCAAGAGCAACTTTGAAGTGCAATCACCACTGAAAAATAAGAGACTTTAGACCTTAGAGACTAATACAGAGAAGGAAAGAAGCATACTTGGGTTTCTGTGAAAATACTAAAAAAAAATGCCTTCAGACCGGCCTACCTTTGAGAGCGTTTTTTTTTCTTCTTATTGTCAGCTATGCAGGGTGTGACTATAACGGAGATCTGTGAATCTGGCTGAAAATTCTGACGATAACATCTGTCAACATGCAGACAGGTTGAGTTAGAGTTAAACGTGCGAGGTTATCCTTTGACATCAAAGCCCCTGCTAACTAAAAGAAGAAGAAAATGCGAATGTGCTGCTGACTGTGTTCTTTTTTTTTCAACATCATCTGATGAAACTCGTGAGCTAAAATTCCCAGTCCACGCATGCAGGGCTGGGTTGCCACCAGGATGAATTTTAACAACTTGTGTTTTCTTTCACTCTTATCTTTTCTGTCTCTTTCTCTCACACACACACACACACACACACTCACTCTCTCTCTTTTTTTTTCTCAGACATGTTGTGTCATATATTAATCAGGCTGAAAGGTACCTTTTCCTTCCATTTCTGGCAGACTTCAGAGATCCATCATCGAAGAAATTAACGGGGCCGGTCCAATTTCCGGTCTCGTCCCCTTTGAGTCGGCTAAACTGTTGTGCACTAGCAAGAAAATCAGTCAATTTATGAGGGATTTATTATTGTCTTTATTCTGCTCAAACACACTGACAGGTATTCACTCATACTCACGCTCACTCATGCACATGTCAGAGTATAACACCACGCATGGTTTAAAACCAATGCTTAGTTATTGACACTGTGGTTGAAATGAATAATTAATGCTATGCAGAGCTGTTGCTGCTATTCTGAGTGGGATTCTGGCAGTCGCGCTCAGCAATATTGGCTCGCACAAGTGTTAAGACTTTTAAATTGATGTAGTAAAGTTACTGTAATTTAGGGGAGAAACAATAATGGGTGCCAGCTTGTTGCAACAAATGTTAAATTGCATCTGAGGAAGTCAGGCCAACGGATTTGCCAAATGTCCTGTAATTACTGTAAAACCACTATAAAAATGTCAATTTATGGCAGATGATACAAAGAAATGAATTTATTCACACAGTGCTACTCGCATGATTGAGTCAGTTAAAAAATCCTGAGATTTATGGTTTGTGGATCCAATTTTATAGCTTCACTCACGCTAAAACTACATGTAATACTAAAATGATTCAGTCTTAAGCTAACTCTAGTTTAATGATCATGATCTGATTATATTTATTTAATAAAGCACATATAAGTCATGTGGTTCATTCAGGGCCGGCCCTGAGCTGCATGGTGCTTTAGGCGAAAAAGGATTTTGGCGCCCCCTACTGCCCAGAGCAGAAACAACGTAACTCAATAACTGGATTACGTTGCAAAAAATATTTATTTATACTAAAATGAACAGTAGATATAGATAGATATTTAATTATTACTTATTTTGCTCTTTACGTGAGATGAATGATGTGTCCAACAGTTTGTCCAAAAAAAAAAAACATTTTTAAAAAGGAGAATTTGGCGCAATTGCCTATTCTGCCTATGCCCAGAACCGGCCCTGCACTCTCAGAAATAGAGGTACGAGACAAGTACATTTTTGTACCTATAGGTAAAAGGTCAAAAATGTCCCTCTGAGGGACAGGAATTTGTACCCTTCTTGTCGCTGGGGGTGTACCCTGTAGTCCAGGTCCATTTTTGTACCTTATGAAGTTTTTCCACTAAAACAGTAAAATTATGCCACATTTTGAAGTCTAAAACCAACATGTAAATCATAATATTGAAAATGATTGATGAAACTTAATAAAATGGAGATTAACCAGCCTTGGCCAGGGTTGCAGGTGCAGTTGAAATGGTACAAATTTGTACTTTATATCAATTTTAACCCTCAGAGGGACATTTCTGACCTTTTAAAGACCAATATTGTACTTTTGAGGGAACAATTTACCTATAGGTACAAAAATGTTCTTGTCTCGTACCTCTATTTCTGAGAGTGTGGGTTCATTTGTTTTACAGCATCTAGTTTTAGGAAAGATTGTATTCAGATTTGTTAAAAATTGTTCAGCATGTTTAAATAATCATATTCAATCCATCCAAACTTTACAAGAAGAAGTTGTATTATCTGCCTGACGAGTGTTCATGTGTGAGTCACTTCTGTGAGTGTTGTGTAGGTGTTCTGTTAATGTCAGCTGGGGAGACTGAACCCAAAGAGCCTCTCTGGATGCATTATGTGAATACCAACTTTCATCACAGGGGACTTGGGTCAATACCGATCTGCAGCTTCCCTAAGTGCCTCTTCAACATCTCTATAACACTCTGCAAGCTGCGACAGAAACACACACTCTGAAATCAGAGACATTTAAGCCTCGGTATAGGACGTGGATTTAAAACTTAATCAAAGCAGAATGATTGAAGCACAGATCTCATTTACCTCCAAAATACTGAGATTTGATTTTATATAACTTAGATATACTGAACTTAAACTTTGATTTCCATTTGATAGATTCTGTTTAAGGTCCTCATCCTGTTCAGCGCTGTGCCAATCCCAGCTGCCTCTCAGACCATTTATCTGCTGCTGACTCAATTATGAGCTCAGTTCAGACAGTAATCCCAGCATCAGTAGACAAATAAGCACAGAGGTGCAACTGCACTGCTCCAATTACACCTTCAGGCATGCCAGGCAATAAAACTGAAAGGTGGGAGGACTTTTACACTCTTTGATTCTGTGACTGGCATTAAGTGCATTTTTATCTGTTTCTTGCTGGCTTTGTTTTGTTTTTATATTTCTTGACTGCTTCAAATTGTTGCAGAGAAAGGATTATTTTTAGTAACAATCAAACCATGTTTGGATGGCAACAAACTGGCCCCTTTTTAACATGTGGCTTTTTGCTTTTTTTCCTCATTTTTGATGATATTTTTTTAGATTCGGACGGTTCTGTGTCTTTATGCAACAGTACATGAAGCTCCCTGCAGCTCTGCCATGTTACAATCCATCATGTTCTACTACCTGATGTCAGTGAAGGCAGCAGAGAGATGATTCATGATGATCCCAGACTGTGGAAACTCGATGGCCAGATTTATAACGTCCATGCTGCGTGCTTTACATTAATAGTGAACCTGTTTACTGAAGAGCCCCTTACTCTTTCAATCATCCAGGACTGATGTGTGTACAAAGTAAGAAGGTCAGAAAGTGATGATGCGTCTGGAACGTATTCATTTTACACAGTTGTATTTTTTCTGCAAAGCCCTGACACGTGTAGTAAACAGACTGGGTGTGGTCAGACCCGTGTAGATCACCTCTGCTTGTTTACACTTTAAACAGAACATAAGATGTCATATTCCCTTTTCTACAACTCACACATCCATGCAAACATTTCATCACACATTCAGTCTCTCCCCCGTCTCTCTACTTTTACTGTGCAGACAGATTGTAGTAAAATGGCTGCCGCTGAGCCCATGGTATCTGTTGTGGGACTTGTTCCCCCCCCCCCGTTTCTCTCCCTCTTTCACTTTCTCCTACAAGCTGAGTGAAAACGAGGAGCAAAGTCAGAGTGTAGATGGAGAGAGGTTTGTGTGACTGTGTTGAGTCTGAATGCATGCATCTCTATGCAGATTTCAGGATGCATGAATCCAAACCGAGTCCTATCAGACCAGCTAGCAGCATGGTGGAGGGGGAGAGGGTGTTCACCGTGGGAAAGGAGAGGAGGAGGGTCTCACATTGCAGCAAATATATGTTTACATTCTTGTAATCATATAAGCTGTCTTTAAAAAATAGCTGAAGATGGGCAGGTTAAAGTTTTTGTGATCTTTTTTTCCATTTCTTAAACTACCTGAAAGGAACAAACATCCCAGCGTCTCAGCATCTGCTTGTCTCACACTCAGTCTTTCTAAGAATGTGGCCTGTAAGTTAATGAATAATGGCTCATTAAGGGGTTTAATGTGGACTAAACAAGTCTCAGCTTAAGCTGCAGAGCTCAGCGGGGGACTGTGAGCCAAATGATTTGGGACTAATAAGAAATACACCTCATCTTTGACATGCTGTCAAATCAATCACCGGTCCTTGTTTTTCAGATACAGCTGATGTCTTTATAAGATGTAGTGTCAAGAAGGCTGAAACAGAAACACAAAGAAAAAGAAAAGGAAAGAAAAAAAGGCAAAAACATTACCATACACAGCTGAAGTGCTGTTTATGGTATGGATCATGATGCTTAATTTTCAGAGAAAATCCCAAAATAAATCCAATGGAAATTGTTTCTATTGGGAACAAAAAGATGGATGGTTAATTATTTTTATTTCAGTCATTAAAGCTTGTTTCCCCCCCTGCCTCCCAAAGTATATGATTTTTTTAATATATCATTCCAACTTATAAATCCTTTATTTTTTAACGATGAATTTTAGGGCTGAATTATATCTTTCCAGTTGCCTGAGCTATTTAAGGAAAAAAGAAATACTCAACACTTACCTCTTGATGTAATTTTTGCCATATAGAATCTGTTGCAAAAGCGTGACGAGTCCAAATGCGCAAATAAATATGAAACACAGAGATCTACTGCCGAGTAAATCTTTCCCCGACGACGGGTCGGAGTATGCCATTCTGCGGCGCAGCATCCAGGGCTGACGGTGACACCCGGTTCGGTGTCTCACTCCGCTGCATTCAGAACCGAGACTGCTGTTGTCTCATCGCTACACAACTGGACACTGTCCGTCACCTTTCTAGGTTATTTTGCAGCTCCCTTTGACCAGAGCATCATCACCGGAATTAACTATCTCTGTTGTAAAATACTAATGGCTTGACTTCCAATTGTTTTTTACCCTCCTTAGAGAGAATTAGCGCAGGTATAAAAAAAAAAACGATAAAGGTCCAGTGGGTTGGCCTGATTCTTGAGTCTAAGCGAGGTGCAGTCGCTCGATCCGATGAAGGTGCATTACAGCGCGCTCAAAAGGATTTTTTTATTTTTAGCTCGGAATATTAAAACCAGACAAAACAAAACCGTCGACGTTGCACGGCTTATTTAAATATATATACTGGGTTAATGATTAGAGCTACACACCCCTTTATACCTCTCAAATCTGAGCGCAGTGACGTGACCGAAATGAAAAAGGAGGATGCGTCTTTGCTCAGCCACGCAGTCGGGGGCGCGCCGCGTTTCATTCACGTGTTCCTTACTCAGCCAAAAACCCAAGGTCATGGTCCGTTTTTCAAGGATGCACCTGCACAACCACAACATCTCCCGGAGTTCACCTGAGGCTGCTGATGACACAGTTTGATTTAAAAATGTTCTCATAGTTGCAGTGATTTTGTTTGCAGAGCAGAAACAACAGCACACAATCATCTACGTTGCTTTTAGCACGAGGAGATTTTCCATTTACTGCAAAATAATGTTAGTAAGGTTGTTATATTTTCAGACTAAATTTGTTGTAGCACACGTTAATGGGATTGTTTATATTGTCTGATGGACCTGCAGTGTAAAAATGTGCATAAAAGACAAGATTGTTGTGGAACTCAACATGTTATACACTGATTGTTTATGTTTTACATAGGTATATGTTCACATCAGCAACATTACCTGTAAAATAAACTGACGTTTGGCTTTTGGTTTTGATGGCCAATCTAAACTGAAGCATAAGACATTATATAGGCCTGTTTTGGCCAAAGGTAGTTTTACAAGATATTATGGGATGTAAAGGGGATTTACACTATGTTGTGTAATTTACTTCATATTTAGCTTCAAATTCCAAATGTTCTGAATGACACACACACAAAAAAAAATCTGTTGTTTAAACACATCTTGGATTGAAAGTTATTAAGGACCAAAACCAGACAGTTATTAAATTAGAACGGAAAGAAACGCAACAATAGATATATATTTTTCTATAACATTTCCAAATTTTTAAAAATATCTTTTGTTAAAAGGCTTTCTAAGTGCATTTGCTTAAAACATCTGGTATCACATGAAGAGAAAGTGATTATTATTCCCATGATTCCTGGCAATCGATTTAATTCATTGATCTCAACGGGGGCCTGATTTCTGTGGTACACAGGAAGTAACACGGATGTAATTTTATGGAGCGCATGTTCTTGTTCCGGTCTCTTTTTCCACAGCCACCGGACGAAAATGGTGAGAAGCAACGCTTCCTGAACGAAATCCTTCAACATCTGTTTAATAAAGCGTTTATTTGAGCCGAACCTTTCGGGTTCTGTTGTCGAGTGCATATCTTTAGTGTTTGGAAGAAGTATTTAACAGATGACGTGTCGTTAAAGTAAATGATATTTATTTTTCTGATCCAGCCGATTAGCATTTTTTGCTAGTTTAGCATTTAGGCTCAGCGTTCAAAACGTTGTCATTTATGAAGATAGAAACTTATATATTCTTTATCGCAGAGAAAACGATTCCAGCTTTTAGTTTTACTGAAGTGTTTGAGCCATTTTTAAACCAGTGTATTCCTGCTGCATGTTGTGGATGTTTCTCTGCTCCAATATACCAGATTTGACTTAAGCTTTTATATAAGTACAGGCCCTGCTGATCAGAAAATCAATCATTCATAGGTAGTGTTTTAGTTTTTGAGGACCCAAGTAGTTTCTGAAGTCTTGTCAATGATGTCAGTAAACACAAATGTCTGAACAAATGACTTTCTGTGATTCATTCATAGTTACTGAGACAAGACAGTCAGTGTTGACGTGAATGGGAAGTGTTTAGTTTTGGTTTTGACTCCTGACATGTTTGTTGTTTTTAGACAAAGGGGACATCATCATTCGGTAAGCGCCGAAACAAGACGCACACCCTGTGTCGTCGCTGTGGGGCCAAAGCTTACCACCTGCAGAAGTCCTCCTGCGGCAAGTGTGGCTACCCTGAAAAGCGCAAGCGAAAGTGTGAGAATTGCAAACCTTTTCTTTTTTGTTGTTGCTTTATGGGCAATTTAATATTCTAGAAATCCAATCTATAATTGTTCTTATATATTGATAATGTTTGTGTGGAACTCTGCCCTGATATGAATTTCCATTTTCTATCAAATTTTTGATTTGTAGACAATTGGAGCGCCAAGGCCAAGAGGAGGAACACCACCGGAACCGGACGCCTGAGACACCTGAAGGTTGTTTACCGCAGATTCAGGTGAGTAGTGGTGATGGTGGTTCTAATCGTCTAACTCTTTCTTTTAGAGAGGTTTAAATAACATTTAGAAATTACTATAAGTTTCTACTTTTTCACAAATTTTGAACATTGTGGTTTAAACAGTGATGCAGCTAATTTATGGATCATTACAGGTTAATCAACTTAAATATTTCACCTCATCACATCAAACCAATTAAACTGTTCAAATGAAATCAAACACGCTTAGATGAAATTCTTCATTTTGCTAGTTTTTTAACCAGCCGTGTTACAGACACTTTTTTTGGAGAAAGGGCATTTAAGATGCGTGCTACCAGGACATGTTTAATTAAAAGTTTATAAAGTCTGTTTAACTATCCCAAGTGTGGCTTGTATATGTATAAATCTTTCATTTTAAAGTTGGTAGATTCAGTTGTGCTCAATAGTTGGAAAATTACAGCAACAAGTATTAAATGTTTATATTTGAGGTTGACTTTTGTTAATGTCGCTACCAGCAGCAGCATGATCTTTATCTGAGTCACGTTAAAGATGCTCTGCTGCTCTCCTCCGTATCAGCTGATTCTGTCGACAGCATCAAACTAATTTAACTTCTGCCAAGGAGGTTCTGTTTTTTATTTAAGATAATTACAATATGGAAGGATAAAGATAAACGTTTGGATAGTTTGGAGATGATTTAAGGACCAATCGATTACATTTTAGGATTGATTCGTCTTTGTGAAAATATCGTTTTAATGACTATTGAAGTAAGAATGGTTGGAAGATAATTTTTCAGGATCAAGTAATCCAGTAATGTTGATAAAATGATTGTAGGTCTATTGGTGTTATGTGTAAATCACATTATGGGATTAGCAGCTCAGGAGAGGTTGTTATGATCCTTATCAGAGCTGTGGATGGATACTTTTACCTGTTTTCTGGAAAATAAGCACAAATATTAATCTTGATGTGAAATTCTCAAACAGTTGAATATAAAACAAGGACAAAAAAATAACAAGTCTACTTCCTGTTTTGGTCTGCCGCCATGTTGAGTGAAAATGAGTTTGCTGATTGAACCACTTTACGAACAAAAGATTTTAAACTAATTGTTTTGATTCATAATGCCTCAAATATCCACGAGCAACCCGTCCAAACCCTGCTGAGGGACTGACTTCGTGTCTGTAGGATGTTGGTGGGACTTAAAAAGAGAAAATATTTCAAAACATCCAAATTCATGTTTTACAAAGCATTGGATGATTTTTTTTAATAGTAATGAGAATTTCAAAAACTTCTGTTCAAAAAAGTTCTTTATTAAATATTAGTTTTGCCTGTTAAACTAATGTTTTAGGTAAATTGTGCAAATTTAATCTAAAGTCTCATTCTGCAGAAGAGAGAAGAACATTTTTGGTTTAAGTATTTTAAATGAGGGAATTATAAACAGTTTCAAATACTTCAATAAAATGAAGAATTTGACATCATAAATTCATGAATTAAACACTGTCAAACCTATTTGTAAATAAATCAGATTTATCAGCTGTAACTGTAAACATAAGTGTTGCCACGTTACTAACAGAATATAAGCAAGATGTCCGCCTCTCACTGCTGAACACACACACCTGGTGTAGTTGTAGTGTCACTGTTTGAAGTCAGAATTCTTTGTTAGAAAAGGACTTTTAATGTTTCATATCTCAAATGTTTAATTTCTATTGTGTATGATTTAAACATGGAGTACAGATGTGTCTACTGGTTCCTCGAGTTTCTAGGAGTTACAGAACTGACTGATTTAACACGTAGCCTCTGAAATGATGAGATAAAATGTCAACAGGGTTGTAAAGGTTTTATTTTTTTTTTTTTCCAGAAATGGTTTCCGAGAAGGCACCACCCCCAAACCCAGACGTGCTGCTGTAGCCGCTTCCAGTTCATCCTAAATCACACGTTTTTGGAATTAAATAAATGGGATGTTAATCAGGAGTTTGAGTCATGTCTTCTTTTATTTGATTATTTTTTATTTGCGGTTGCTGGAGAAACATTTTCAGCAGGGATCCCGATCAGACGTGGTACAAATAAACATTTTGTCAGTGATTCATTTCCGGTCTCAGATTCAGCTAAAGAACCTCGAATGATCCCTGTTACTGTTTTCTGGTGGGATGTTTTTCATCCAAACACTGGGTTAATCTCAAGAGTTGTTGCTGATTCTTTTCCTACATGTTTGTTTTGTGGTGTTGGACTCATGTTGATGTTAATGTGTCCAGCTTGAATTACGTGTTCAGCATATCTCCATGTTCTGCAGTTAAACACTGATGCAAACCAATGTGAAGAAGAGAAACCTGATAAACATGTCGGATGGTGGCCAGACACGGACCGGACTTTCCTACGTCACGTGGTTCTTTGAGGGAGGATCGACCAGTTAGGCAGAGTGAATTTGTCTCAATCTGTTTGAGGTTCCTGGCAGGATTTCTGTTTACGTGACTTCATAAAATACAGTCTGAGGATAAGTAGCTTCAAAACATCCTCGGTAACATAATCCGTAAATATTTAGAAGCACCAAAGATGGAAGATTTCTGGTCACAGCTGGAAACCACAGTGAGGAAAACAATGCATCATTGGTAGATGTACAGAATTTTATACTGATCTATATATGTGTGTTTTTAGAATGTAAACGTTTTATCTTGTGAAATCTGGTATGTTGACCTTTAACCTCTAACATCAGTCTGGTTTCAGTCACAGGTGGCCTGGAGAGGTTTTTACAGCAGCAGTATTTCTCAACATTCCTCTGGTGCAGCATTTCTCTAGATTTTGCCAAAGACACTCCTCCACCTCTGCGTACACAGACATCTTCAGATTCTCTCATTTACTGATTATCTCTTCTAAACATTGCTGATTTTAAAGTCTAAGAACAACAAGTTTCAAACTTCATTCTGTTGATCCAAAAAAAATATTTTCTCAGTTTTATTAACACATTTGATTTGTTAAAAACAAACATTAATAAAGTGGTTCTAATTTTAATCTCAGTTTTTGCGAATTATTTATATGAATATGTTTATTCCATAAGTTTTCTAAAATAAATAAAAGTGCACCAGCAGGGGGCGATAAAGAGCAGAGCAGCATTGAGCTGAAGTCTCCATCCCCCCTCCCCATCTGAAGGGGGGCAGGACTGCAGTTTTCAGATTTCAGAAACCTGTTAGTCAGCTCGTCCAGTTTCTCTGCATCCACTCTGCTGGAGTTTCCTGTCTGGATTGCTGCTTCTTTTTCTTTTCTATGAGTTGGAATGATTGTTCTCTTGAACTGAGGCTGCTGTAATGAGAGGTAAGAGTTTGGAACTTGATCTTCTCGTGGGGTTTAAACTGAGTTCCTCTTCATATTAAAACATCTGCTCTTTAGATAAACACTAATGAGAAACTTTTTTTCCAAAGCATCTGTTCTAGGATCAGTTTGTGCTCTTCTCTTGCTGTTGCGAGAGTCTGCATGCCAGGGGGGTGAGGTTAAAACCAGCACAGGTAGGTGAAAGGTTTGTCATTTCAAACCTGCACTGACCAACATGACCTCCTGTCAGGTTTTGTGTTTTTTGGTGGTCAAGACAGGAAGCATGTGGAGTTTATGAACGTTGGTGTTTTCATTATCCCTCCAGTTTTATCAGGTCTTCCTCAGAATTTAACAGATTAGATTACCATTAGTCCACTAGACATTCCTGTGATAAGGAACAGACAGGCCAAGGCAGGCAGGAAGCTGGTACAAATTACATTTTAAAAAAAAATGTATTTTTAACTACTAAAGTTTTTATGATCAAAAATTGAATAAATCAAGCTGATGATTTTTTTTCTTTTGCTTAAAGCCAAATACAGATTTAATTGAAATGTTCAGTGTTTATGTTTTTTAAACAGAATGGATTTATTTCTCACAGCAAAGCAGATTTTTCCTGTCCGACTTGTAGAGAAACACGTTTCCTTCACACCCCCCTCATGTTTATATCATCATGCCTTCAGGCACATGTGAATAGCTCGCGCTCATCTCTCACCTTCTCCACTCTCTTATCTGATTCTGGCATCCAGATCATGAGTGAGATCTCATTTATCTACCGGGTCATTTAATGCCATCCTTGTTCTCCCTGGAAAATATTTCCAAAAACTTCCTCCCTCACCTACAGTTATTAATTTCTGTATTTAAATTTCATGCACAAAGACTTAGTTGTACATCAGATGAAGCTGAATGAGGTCTGGATTTCCTCTTAGAAACCAGAGTGTCTGTTTGTTGCACGTGAAGCGTAGATCTGATCCAGGGGGCCCCTGCAGAGAACCGGCGAGGACACGGAGAGACGTGTCTTTACATGTGCGTTAAGTGTGGAAAAACCTTTCATCAGAAGATTTTAGATGTTTTAAAGTTCACCATGTAACTCTCGTCATCTTCAAACCCAGTCTCATGTTGTTTCACCTGTCAATCATCTCAAGACTCTCATCCTTAAAACAACTTTTGTGTTAACGTGTTTGTTGTTTCATGGTAGTTTATGAAGCAGAGCCCCCCCCCCTCTCTGCTTCCCTTGGTTTCACTGTCTTTGGAAGAACAAAGCTCTTTTCATACGTCAGTCTCTTCCCACACTTTTTTTTCTCTGTTTCATAATGAAGGTCTTTGCTGTCCAATAAAATATAGTTAGAACCGTTTGTTAAATGTTCCACACTCAGCAGATTGTCTTGAACCGATAACAGTCAATTTTTTCATACAGTTAAACCAAAGCGGAATAAATTCTTTGTTTTTCCTGCTCAGAATGGTTGTGGATCGTTCCTAAGCAACCGATTAAACTTTTAGTCCAACATCAGTCAGTTATATAAAATACTTTAAACTGTTTCTATAATAATAATAGATGTTAATCAGTGAATAGATGCTTCTTCTCATAGAGTTTTAGTTGCTGATGTAACACCCAAACATTGTCCATTTTTAATATTTTGGCTAGAAAATATGCCGTTTTTTTCCTGCACCGACAGTTTCAGGTCAAAACCATCGACGTGTGAAGAGAGAAGACGCGTCTCTATCTCCTTCCTTTGTCTGCACGATAAAAACACGAGGCTGACAGTTCAGCGTAATCATCTTTTAAGAATAAATGACAACTCAGTGAGTTTAAAAATGTAATATCTGAACATCCCATCACATGTAAGTTCTCTGATCAGATGTAAAGGAGCTTCCTGACCATCATCCAAAACAAGAAGAGTCTTCTGGTGATTGATTAGCATCATTTAACTGCAGTTTTACACAAAAAAACCTTATTATTAACACTATGTGGTACTTTTCTTTCCTGTTTAAACCCATTGATGGCTCATTTATGGATAAAATGATCTAGTTTTACTTTAGTTTGATCAGCTTCTACTATAACTGTCGGTTTGTTTTTAGACATTAGCTGAACTTTTATACTCTGATGTTAAATATCTCCCATTCATAACTTTAAACAGCATCGCACACGACTAGCGGTGAAGCACACAATACATCACGCACTTGAAATTCCTGGAAAAAAGTTGTAAGACTCGCCCTTTACATGCTCAGGGATGATTTTCTCTGGATTCCTAGAAACTCATCCCAGCTCTTTGAAACAGAAATGTGTCACACTTTGCTAATAAAAACCATGATTTATGCACAAAAATGACTTTAGATTTGGGCTGTTCTGGATCTATGTCAGTATGTCAGTTTTGTACGTGTTTATGATTGTGTAATAGTTGAGGATATTGTTTTATTTACAGGATTTTAGGAGTTGTTTTATAAATGCAAAATGCTGATTTGTTTTGCACTGAGAGGAAAATTATCAAGAGATAACTTCCTTTATTTTGGCAGACGCGAGGCAGATCTTGAAAGCTCGTTATGTGAATCTGTTTTTGCTGAAGGATTAAAACTTGTTTGTGTGAGAAATGAAGACTGAGCCGGAACGAGAGCTGCATGCATGCAGAACTCATTCCAATCTCACGAGTGAGCACGTGTGATTTTTGTTCCCATTTGTTTTCCACAGTGAACCCATGCTGTTATTTCCCCTGTCAGCACTGGGGTGTGTGTGTGCGCTTCGGCGAAGACAGATACGAGTGCGACTGCACTCACACCGGCTACTATGGAGAAAACTGCACAATCCGTGAGTCCATCATATCTACTCAGATCCTCTTTTTATTATTACTCTGCTCAGGAATTTGAAACATCCTTTTACGCACAAGACAGATGGATCTTTGCAAAAAAAAAAAAGCTGCGTCATGTTTTTCGGGAATCAGACCAACATAAATCCTAGCCCAGAGGGTTTAAGCTTCTTGTCTACACCCAAATATTTGGGGAATATTGGTAGAACCTCCTGTAAGAGAGCATCTGGATCAGAGCTGATCTCTTCTACAGAAGCAGCATTATAACTTGAAGTAGTTACATCATGCGTTATAATAATTAACTTGGTTTTTTGCATGAGGAAAATGTAGGAAACGATAAGCAAAGTCAACGAGGAAGTGCGTGAGATGTTGCGATTGGATGGGAATGCAATTATAAAAGAATGGTTTTAGTTTTTGAACGGAAGACTCAGAGGATGAATGTGACCACAGGATCAACATGATGGAGTTCAGACCAGAGCTGTTGTTTCAGGAAACATGTCTCTGCATTCATGTTGAATAAAAGATGAAGATTAGTCCACGGGGATGAAATCTGACTCAGATTTCCTCCATGACTTCAACGTCACATTTGCATCAAATGTGCGTTTATCTGCCAGTTTAAACACGTTCTGCAACCACAGATTGGTGCATCTTATCATATATTTAATAAGATTTTCAAAATAATGACCTAAAATATGAGATAGTTGCAGATGCGCGATCTAGATTTGACCAAAAGAGCTCTACATCTCTAGTTTTGGGGGAAAAGTTTGTTTGAATTTACATTTTGGAAACCAGTTGGATCTCTTTGAATCCTGGTTCAGGATATTCAACTCAATAATAAGCATAAATAAACATGTTGTGTAATTTGACACCGTGTGAATAAAGAGATGTGGGTGGTCTGAACAGACCCAGACACGTCAGTGAACTCTGGCACAAGGATTTAACAATGGAGAGTAAATTTCCACAGCAATTTCCCAGTTATCCTGATTTTCATTCCTTTTTTTTTTCCATTCTCTCAACCGCAGCTGAGGTTTGGACTCGAGTGAAAGGGTTCCTCAGGCCCCGTCCAGATGTGGTGCATTACATTCTCACTCATTTTCGCTGGCTCTGGGACATCATCAATACCACTTTCCTACGTAACGCCCTCATGCGGCTGGTTTTAACAGGTCCCGAGTCTTTATTTCTCTCAAAGAAATGTGCTGAGTAAAGACAGCAAATCCTCTTTATCTCTGTCTTATTTCCTTCTGTCATCAGTGAGATCCAACTTGATACCCAGTCCGCCTACCTACAACTCAAAATATGGCTACATCAGCTGGGAATCTTACTCCAACCTCAGCTACTACACACGTCTCCTGCCCCCTGTGCCTGAGGACTGCCCCACGCCTGTGGGGGTCAAAGGTGAGGACTGAGATCTAGGAGCTCCAGGGACTGTCAGTATTAGAATTACATCTGTTATTCATGGAAAATAAGACTCCACTATAAGGTAAATGTTATTGCTGCTATGCTAAAAACAAACTTTGATACTTTTTTTTTTATTTCATTGTGTGAGATGTTTTCACTGCGTTACAAACCAGGGGCCGTATTCACAAAGACTCTTATCTTACCGCTAGGTGTTACTCCTAACTCGCGCTTAAAGGTCTTACGTAGGAGTTGTCGTCTAAAACCTATTCACAAACGCACTAAGAGCTACTTTTACGTAGGACAAATCCCTAAAAGTAAGCTAAGAGTGACGTCCCGTTGCTATGGGAAACGTCATTTCCTATGCATGAGTAAATAGCCGGACAGCAGTGTGATTGGTTGTTGAATGACACATGTGAAACCAGGAAATGGAAAACTTCAATGTCGATAAAAGCGTAATTATGAACAGCGCAAATAGCAGAAATAATGCATGATGACATCTTTGTGTCGCCACGAGACTGACACTTCATACAACTTACACACAATAGCCTACTTACAGAGAGGGTGAAGTTTAAAAACGAATAAACGTGAAATGCATCATATTATGCGACAGACTGGCATCCTATCCAAGGTGTAAAGTTGCATTTTCCCTGCGGCTAAATATCTTAGTGTCGCTAAACATTTAATTTCTGGACTGATCGGGTTGTTACGTTTAGTTGGAGACGTGATTGCATCCAGCACCAAATCTACAAAAAGTTCAATACCTTCACGATTTAGTCGGTATCGTTTGGTCAATTCAGAATCATCCAGAGTGTCCAACACATTGCGTCTGGCTGCAGCTATTTGGGAGTCTTTGTGAATAGGTCTATAGGGAGTTAGGAGTCCTCTTGACTTCTTTTAAGGACTCCCAGACTTAGGAGCTCCTTTTAGGCCTAAAAGTGGTTGTGAATTACTTTTATCTTAAGAAACTAGGAATCCTAAATTTAGGAGTGACACGCCCACATTTTACTCCTAAATTCGCCAGTTAGGACCTACTTTTAGCCCTAAGATTCTTTGTGAATACGGCCTCAGGTTTATAGAACTAAATACTAAATTAAACAAAACTAAATATTTAACTTGCAAATTAAATATTTAATTTAGAAACTAAAGGTTGGAAAATAAATATTTAGGTCAGACTTAAATATTTAATTTTGAAAATAAATATTTAGTTTGTAAATTAAATGTTTAACTTCAAATTAAATATTTAGCTTGCTAACTAAATATTTAGTTAGTAAATGTAACATTTATAAATAAAATAACAGCAAGGTAAAAATATAATTTTTTTAAATGAACCCCACTTTTTTCTCCTATGACAGACGAAATAACCAAAAATATTGCTCTTAATACTTGACTGTTTGACTTTATGAACGGCACACCATAACATTGCACATTTTTCCTTGTTTTTTTAATTGCACATTGTCACAATTCTTCTTAAGCATAGTGCTAACTTTTAAAGACAAACATTAAATTGGAATTTGACTGTTTTGGGTTTAAACAGTTTAATGATTTACTGGAAACAGACATTTTTATGTATATCTGAGTTAGATTTCTATAAATTTCTTGTTTAATTTTATCACTGATTTGTTATGAAGTGTATGCAGTCAAGACACAGTCTTGGTTTAGGATTGTTTCGGCAATGTGATGATTAGGAAACATGATACTATGTGTGAAAGCAGCTGGAGGTGGATATCTGCTGGTGTTTTTACTTGTATCTCAAGCTTCTTCTCTGTTCAGGCAGAAATGGCCTGCCTGACCCCGAGGTTCTGGTTGAGAGGCTGCTGAAAAGAAGGACGTTCAGACCCGACCCGCAGGGATCCAACCTCATGTTTGCTTTCTTCGCTCAGCACTTCACCCATCAGTTCTTTAAGACCTACAACCGGATGGGACTGGGCTTCACTAAGGCTCTAGGACACGGGGTCAGTTCATGTAAAACATCTTGTTTCATGCTTATATTTGGTGCCATTTCACCTGAATCTATTTCATTTGTTATATTTGTGCATTTTATAAAGGAAAAAGCTGAAAAATAAATACCAGGTATAATAATCTACTTATAGTTTCAGTTAGGATTTCATCCAAGGCCCTGGAAAGGACTATGTTGTAAAGGATGTAACACTCTACCTACTGACAATCAGTTTTTTAAAAATTTTGTCATCAGTTTATGTAAATTCACGTGATAACTACGTTTGTAGATAGAGATTAATAGCGTTAGACAAGGAAGCATTATGTATGTATGTATGTATGTATGTATGTATGTATGTATGTATGTATGTATGTATGTATGTATGTATGTATGTATTTACTTACTTACTTACTTACTTACTTACTTACATACATATATCTATCTAAGCTGTGGAACAGGAAACAGTTGGTGAGACTGTATTTAACCACTTGATGTTTGCAGATGAGCGCCACCTACTACATGCACATGTTAATGCACATTTAGTATGTGCTCTGTACCAGCATTAAAATCTATTTTAACTTCTTTGTATTGCAGGTGGATGCAGGACACATTTATGGAGACAACCTGGAACGTCAGCTCGATCTTCGACTTTTGAAAGATGGCAAAATGAAATATCAGGTGAACAAGTTAAAACCATAGATGGGAAAGTCTGAAAAAAAAGTCTGAACTGGATCAGGATAACCAGAATTTATGAACATTGCAGTCCTTTTGTAAACTGAACAGAAACAATATCTTGATTTTATCCCCATCAGGTAATTAATGGAGAGATGTACCCCCCTTCTGTGGTTGATGCACCTGTCAAGATGAGCTACCCTCCGGAGGTTCCTATCCAGAGTCAGATGGCCATCGGACAGGAGGTGTTTGGACTTCTTCCTGGTTTGGGATTGTACGCCACGCTGTGGCTCAGGGAGCACAACCGGGTCTGTGACATTCTAAAAGCAGAACATCCCACCTGGGATGACGAGCAGCTTTTCCAAACCGCTCGCCTCATCATCATCGGTGAGCTGAACACAGTTTAGAAAGAAAAAAAGATGTATTCTGTGGAGGAGAGAAACAAAACAAAAAACTTGCTATTTGAAATTTTGTGACATCATTACACATCATATATACAGTTGTTTCCAAATATTTCAAAATTCATTCAATGAAGGACTTAAAACTCAGTTTATTTATATTATTTTAAAGTGTTCTTTCTTTACAGTGGAAAAAAAACTAAAGTGGTGCTTTTATTTTGAAATGGGTGAATTCCTGATTAGGGTTTGGAAATGTTAAATTTCAGTTTTTTAAATATTTTCTGTTTGTGAACTTTTACTTCTAAAGAGTCAACTTAAATCTGATTCTTGAATCTGTGCGTGTGTGTGTGTGTGTTTTTGTGTGGATTTGCCTCAGGTGAGACAATCCGGATCGTAATTGAGGAGTACGTGCAGCACCTGAGCGGCTACCTGCTGCAGTTGAAGTTCGACCCCACCCTGCTGTTTCACTCTCACTTTCAGTACGGGAATCGTATCGCGCTGGAGTTCAGCCAGCTGTACCACTGGCATCCTCTGATGCCTGACAGCTTCCACATTAACGGAGATGAGCTGTCGTACACGCAGTTCCTCTTCAACACATCTGTTCTCACTCACTACGGCGTGGAGAAGCTAGTGGACGCTTTTTCTCGACAAATTGCTGGCCAGGTAAGAAAACCATGGATTTTGTACGGAATCCCTGAAAGGCAATAATTAAATAATTTTAAATTTAACCATAAAGTTTTTAATTTCTTTTCCCACCATCTTTTTTTTTAAAAGACATACTACTTTTTTATCAAAACCATAAATTACAAATAACCAGAAACATCAGAAGTTTAAACTAAACAAATGCCCCTAATTTCTGGTTGATGTAGGAGTTTTTAAAGAGGCCATTTCATACACATTTCAGGACTTTGTGGTTATTTCTTAAGTATTAACCTGTAATATGAAACATTTTATATCAAAAAATGTCAGGAAACACTGATTAACAGACCTTTCAATATGTCTGCGTTAAAATTCGGGTGGTTCCGGCTCCTTCCGTCAGGCTGCTTGGTCAGGCTTCAGCAGCAGCTTGTTCATATTCATTATTCAAATTTGCTGGACTCTGATTGGCTAACAAACTAGCCTATGAGAGCAAGGTATACTGTTTCCTGCCCTGCTGTGCATGGCAACGTCAGACGTTGTGTCTTCCTGTTTGCTACGTCTTATGCTACAGCTTTTTAGCCAATAGCATGCTAGGCGTGGTTTTAACTGCCGGAGCTGCCGATTACTAACGAACAAAGGAGTTGTGATGAAACAGATACAGGCCGTTAGGACTCGGGAGAACTCGGGTTTTATCACCACCTGCGTAGTTTGGGAGATTAAAACTAAAAGAGAAGTTGTTAACCTGTTTTCACACCCACTATGAAGGTAAGAACACCTGTGGAGCTAAAATACTCAAACCTCAGAAAAACCTGTTTTTAATGGAAGGGCCCCTTTAAATCTCTCCACATGGTAAAAAAATATCTAACTTTCTGTGTGTTGACTCTGGTTGATTCATGTAGTTATTGCATAGCTGTTGCATGTTCAATTAATATTTCATATATCCTTAGTTAGTTAATTAGTTATTTAATGTTTAAAACCACTATGGTTGTACGCAGTTAAGTAGGCGGGACATTTAAAGTTGTAACCATTTAATTTGTCTGATTCAAATAGTATCAAATATTTCTTTAAATACAGCAGAAAAGCACAATTTTACAACAGTGACAACAACATTAATAAAAATGAATTAAATGAGAGAAAAATCCAAGTGCAAGATGAGACATTTTCTACAAAAGGTCCAAATAGATAATTTTTTTTTTTGCATAAACAAGTCATATGTCATATCTGTCTCTTATATGTTTGTCCTGCAGATCGGTGGAGGCCACAACATGAACTATGTGGTGACCAAAGTAGCTGCAGCAACGATAATGGAGTCCCGCCAGCTCCGGGTCCAGCCTTTCAACGAGTACAGGAAGCGTTTTAACCTCAATCCCTACACTTCATTTAAAGAGTTCACTGGTAAGACAGATGGTGAAGTATGTGTGTGTGTGTGTGTGGGGGGGGGGGGGGGGGGTT